>CM038467.1:41652252-41833218 GCA_021464415.1 Lonicera japonica
GTCCTTATTAATTTGGATTTCCCAAAGGGACCAGCAATTTGGGACGAAGAGAGTAATGTTTTAGAAAATAAGGAGTGCAAACTTAACTTTGCATAACTCCGAAAAAATAATTATATGCATTTTATTAATATATAGGCTTTAAAGATGCAATTTGAAAAAAATATTCTACAATACTGTCAATTAAACACTTATGTATAATAATATGATAAAAAAAAACATGTAGTGCAAATCTACTTTTGCATGATTTCATAAGAAAATACAATTTAAAAATCTACTACAAAGTTAACTTTGTACTCCTTTTGGAGTTTGGCCAAATATAGGCCCTTAATTTACAAAAATATTATTTTTCGGTTCTTTTCTAAAAACTTTTTTATATAAGGCCTATTTTTTAATATCCCCTTTATTTTTAACCAAAAACTCACGTGTTTGAATCTTATCAATTATAATTTTAAATAAAAAAAAATACATGGGTATAATAAGAATTCTGCCAAATTAATATCATAACCGCTTTCAATAACTTCTATAGTTTATCATAATGTAGATGTATAGAGTTGAGATTTGTACAACCATCAGTATGCGGCAAAGACGGTACAAGAGGGGCCTTGCTCAACTGTACCCCATTTATACTTATCTAAGCTAATTAAGCCCAGTCTAAAGTTATAGGCTCCGCCAAACTTAAGGCAAAAAGCCAAAATAGTTCCAACTGTCCCCTCCATACTTTTATTTAAATAAAGGATATCGTTTTATTTCATACTAGTTCTTCTATATAGTAAGCATTTTCGTCACATTTAGACTTGCATCTTAAATATTTGTAACCAACTGACATCAACATGATAAATTGGTTAATTAGGCACACATTTCCTTTTCTTAACTTGCATTTTATCTTTTTGTTAAGACTATCAGTCCCACATCAGAAGAGTGGATAATCACAAAGTAATATATAGATCTAGGGGGTACTCTACCCATAGTCAATTAGTTTTAAGTTTGATGCTCTGAAATCTAATATGGTATCAGAGGAATAGATCCCAGTTGTTTGGGTTCATCTTGGTCTGGTTCACCGTTCAAAGAAACAGCCGTCGCGGAGAAGAGTGGATAATCACCAAGTAATATATAGATCTAGGGGCTACTCTACCCATAACCAATTGGTTTTGAGTTGGATGCTTCGAAATCTAATACTTTTGATTGAGATAGAACCCGACAATTTTTTATAGCTAGCTAGCCTTGGCTTGATAAAAAAAGGTTCGACAATTGCAAGAGAGACTAAACCGTTGAAATTACAGTTTAGGGATTATATATTATGGGTTGTACTTGTACCTTGATCAAAGTATAACATATTGACTCTTTCTTCTTACGTTCTAAATAAACTTGGTTTAAGCAAGGTCACAAATAAAACTCATGTTGTAAGTGTCATATTGCATAAACCCTTTTATTATTTCTTTATTTCCTCTTGAAAAACAGTGTAATAGTAATCTTATGTTTTAATGGAACAAAAAGCTTAAAAAGAATATGCAGATTTTTGTATCTTTTTGAAAGGCTACCCATATTGACAAAGTAATTATCTCTTTGCCAAAGCAAAGGACTGCCTTAGGAAGTGATATTGTATGTTTCTAAAGTTGTACGTTGCTCTTGAAATAAGCATAATTACTTTGACGATAGTTCCACCTTAATAAAATGCACCCAATAAGAAGTACATCAAGATAATGCTGTACTAGAACATTAATGTATATATGAGAATTGAAACATAAGTATTTATTATCTTCTTTAACAAACTCCAAAAGAGAGACTATATATATTAGTTACATGCAATTCATTAATTAATTTTTTTTGTAATCATTTTCTGTTGAGGTCTCGCAACAACAAAGCCCGCGATCCAAATCACATAGAGGAGAGCTATTAGGTAGCCACCTTGAACACATTGTGCGGCAATCATCATTGGACTTGCAGATAAAGTATGTTATAAAACAGACTTTACGATCATCCGTAGTTCCTGCATTACGTTCTGCATTCACCACATTGAAACTGATTTTCATTATGTGTTTACAGTTTACACATCACGAGAATCAATTTTTTTTTTTGAGCAAGGATCATTTATTAAAATAAAATTAACAATTTCATAAAAAGTACGTAACGAAGTCGTAGTGGGACTATAAAAATTGATAGCAAAGGGGATTTTAATTTATCCAAGGTCAAGTAGCAGTTTTTTCTGTCTATATTCATCTTATGTTGTTTGAATATATATTAATTTAGTTATGTATTTTTTTTAATTTAACAAACTTTTACTTAACTTAAGGTTAGTTCACTCCATGATAAAATCTTGAATCTTTTCTTGAAATATTCTGTAAAAGAATTTGAACTAGTTGTGCCATAGTTAAACGTTTATGTCTAATCGCTACCTAGACACAATATAACGTCTCACTCTTAAAGGTGCTCGATGATTTGAAAAAAGTTTTGGTTCAATAGAGATAAATTTAAGAATCTCTAAATTCTAAAATAGACTATTAATTATGAGATAATTTTTTTTTAAAAATGTTTTTTTTTTGTGTGTGTGTGTGTGTGAGAGAGAGAGAGAGAGTACCAGAGGACTGAACAAATGAAAGAAGACATAAAAGGATGAGAGCCAATATAAATTTTAATGTTGTCATTGTCTTCTCACTGAAATAGAGTTTATAAGCTTGAATTGAAGAAAGTGCAAGATGATGTAGCTTATATAATTAAGGTAATCAATGAGAAAGGTGTTTTAATTTGGTACAAAGTTAATGCAGTCAAATTCACAAAATTCATGTCATATGACATTAATTCTTGAGAATTGATAAATTATTGTCGGATGAGTAATCTTTTACTCACTTTCCTTAAATAGAATTCTAAAAATTATTTTATTACAGGAAAGCATCTTTAAATCATGGCATTGGATTTCATCTTGAAATTACTAATGTAAAATTGCATGATAATTTTTCTGTATTAATGACTTAGTAAGAATGCATTGAAAATAGTGTCAGATTTTGTAAATTAATTTTTTTCACAAAAAGAATAGTTGACAAATCTTTTAATTTTTTTATTGATAAAAAAATTAATTTTTATGATGTTTATAATGTTTTCTATTGTTAAATTAATTTTTTTTATTTATAATGTTTTCTATTGTTGCATTTTACAAAAAAAAAATATCTCAATATTACAAATTTATAGACTTACAAAAATAGTTGACAAATTTCAAAACAATATTTCTAATTTTTTCGCAAGCTTTAAAAATAGACTAGTGTTCCAAAACTATGTTAGATTAACAAATAGGACAATTTATGCCAATGTAATTTTAGTTGATACACAAATAGAGAGGCTTGAAAAAACAAAATAAACTTTTCATTATGCATAAAGCCATCACCACACAGAGGAAGGAGTTAGTTAAGAAAGTATTTAAGAGCATTAATTGTAAGACGACACATGACATTCAAACATAGATCTCTACTCATTCCTTCCATTTATATATATACTACTAGTTAGCAAACTTGCGCGATGCACGGCGTATTGCTAAATTAGTTTTTTTTTTTTTTTTTTTTATTATTTTTATTATTATTATTATTATTATTATTATTATTATTATGTTTTTTATTGTTGCATTTTACAAAAATAAAAAATAAAAAAATCTCAATATTACAAATTTATAGACTTAAAACAATAGTTGACAAATTTCAAAACAATATTTCTAATTTTTTCTCAAGCTTTAAAAATAGATTAGTGTAAAACTATGTTACATTAATAAATAAGATAATTTGTGCCAATGCAATTTTAGTTGATACACAAATAAAGAGGCTTGAAAAGATAGAATCAACTCTTCATTATGTATGAAGCCATTACCACATGGAAAGAGAGCTAGTTATGTAAGTAATTAAGAGCATTAATTGCAAGACACATGGCATTCAAACAAAGCTCTCTTCTCACTCCTTCCATTCTATATATATACTATTAGATTAGATAGAGGATTTTCTTAATAATTTATGTTATAAGGATAATTTTTAATATTTATCCATTAAAATGATGGGCGTATCTTCTTTTTTTTAAATGCTAATTATACTCTTACTACAATCTTTTATTTATTTATTAACCATCTCCACCACCACCGCTCACCACCGAAGACCTTTGTCAGAGCTCGACGACCATTACCTAAGCTCCGACAACCATTGTCCGACAATTCTTACCTTCAACCCAGTCACTGATGCTCTGGCGAGAATTTTTGTATAATGCCAAAACAAATTTTCACTCAAATTATTATCTTTAATTATTTGCGAATTTAGTGCAAAAAATAAATTTGCACTAAAATTTATATCTTAATGTGTTTATGAATTTAGTGCAAAACATATTTGCACTAAAATATGTAAAATTATTTGCTTTCAAAAACAGATTTGTATTGAAATGTGTATCATTAATTGCTTGTGAATTTAGTGCAAAAACATATTTGTACTAAAATATGTATCATTAATTGTTTGCGGAGTTATTGTAAAAAATATATTTGCACTAAAAATTGTATCATTTGTCACTCACGGATTTTGTGCAGAAACATGTTTGCATTAATATATGTATCATTAGTTCCTTGTGAATTTAGTACAAAAAAATATTTGCACTAAAATATGAATGCACTAACTGCGTCGGAGTTCCAGTAGTGATTGTTGGAATGGTGGCGGTGACTAGTGATTATTAATTATTTTTTATACAAACAAAAACAAATATTTATACCAGGAAGGGTATTTTAGTAACAAAAAAGAGTGTCCTTATTTTGTAATAAAAATATAAAATATCTTTCCATTAAACATAATAATAAAAATAGCATTTTTATCCGATTGCTCATGTAAAAAAGATATAAAATTGATATGGGTTTTCCAAATCAATAAAGAAGTCAACCCTCTCTTCTCCGATCATTCACATTTTTTATTTCACAATCCACTCCTTTCCCAATCTGTCTAAATTTTATTTTATTTTATTTTCAAAAAAAAAGTAAATTAATCTGCTTGACATGCATTTCACATGAAGTTTCTTTAATATACTTAATCAAGCGGAACTCTTAATTTAAGATAAAAAGAATTTTAATTTATGATAAGTTTGTCAGAAACGAAACTATAATTCAATCTTGTAAGGGACGCAAGCTGACTTGAACAATATTTACCGAACATGATAGCATATAGTGCGATTTTTGTTCACTAGTCATTCTTATTATCACTTTGTTGTACTTATAATGTGTGGTAAATTTACAAAATTATAATTTTTTTATATATTAAATTTATTTGTGCGGAGTATCTTGATTTTATCCCCTATTATTAATGCTTTATTTGACTTAATTAAGTAATATAATAAGATTTAGAAAAGTAATAAATTGCTTTTAAAAGGGCATTGTAGAAAATTTAGTTAAATGGGGATAAATATACTATATATAAAAGTGAGTTGAAAAATCCTATTGGGGGGATTGGTCCCTCCAACCACTGAGTGGTTAATTTTTATGTCTTTTTGAAAAGATACGGAACTCTTTTTGCATTGAAATATTTGATTTCTCCATAAGATTGTAAATGTTTTTCAGGGTTTCAGTAGATCAAAGGGCAAAACATTAATTTCACTGATTAAGTTTATTTAACAATTTTTTATCCGAATGTCAGCCTACCACATGATAAAATTTTGGATCCACCTTGAGTATATGGAGTGGCGTTTAGCGACAAATTATCGTTGCCATTCGCCAGTCATTGGAAGATATATTCTGCAAAAAAAATAAAATTTATTGCTAATTAAAGGTGTTTTGCTTACAAGCGATCCACACTAGATGTACACCATATATATCTATGCAAAAAAAATCATCTATTTAGTCTTTCAAAAAAATTAATACACATTTAAAGAATAAAAATTTGGTACTTTTAGGATCCTTCCCATATGGTTGTAGTCAAGGATTTAAAATTTAGGCTTCGGTAGGTTAGCCAAATTGACTTTTGAACCAAAATAAAATATTTTTCTTCATTCATTGTTGCGTGGATTATTTGGCAACCATTATCTTCTACAAAGTGACAAATGTACTTGTCATGCAGCTCCATAATTGTTATTGTTCATCCCCATCTTGACACTTAATTTCTTTAGTCTTCTCTTAAGTATCTCTCTCCACCTCCACATCAATTTTTCATTGCCATCCTGATTTTTTTTTCTTTGCAAAGAAGAAAAAAAAACATATATGGCAGAATCGTTTGTCTTTCAAACCGTGGGGCAGATCTTGGGCAAGTTAACCACTCTCACATTTTGTGAAATTGGACTAATATGGGGCGTGAAAAAAGAGTTCAAAAGACTTGAACTCACCGTATCTGCAATCAAAGCCGTTCTTCTGGACGCCGCTGAGCAAAAGAAGAAGAACCGACAAGTGGAGGACTGGCTTGAAAAGCTTCAAGATGTTCTTTACGACGTTGACGACGTACTTGATGATTTCGTGACTGAAGATTTACGACGTAAAGTGGTGATTAAAGGAAGCAAGCACAAAGCAGTAAAAAACTTCTTTTCAAGCTCTAATTCACTTGCTCTTCGTATCACCATGAGTCGTAAGTTAAAGAAGATAAGGAGCAGATTAGAAGATATTGATGTTGATAGAAAAAAATTTCAGTTGGTTGAACGTGTTCTCAATAACTCAATTGCATACCCATTAAGGGAGCAAACCCATTCTTTCGTACGTGCATCTGATGTTTTTGGAAGAGATCTTGATAAAAATAGAATCATAGAGCTTCTGTTAAACGGCTCTAGCTCCTCGACTTCTAGCAGCACTATTGAGAACATTTCTGTTCTTCCTATAGTTGGACTTGGGGGGCTTGGGAAAACTACGCTGGCTAAATTGGTTTACAACGATAATGTGATTACTTCGAATTTTGAAAGAAGGCTCTGGATTTGTGTGTCAGAGGAATTTGAGCTAAAAAAGCTAATTGAGAAAATAATGAAAGATGCCACAGGAGGGGTTGATCATGCCCACTTGGATCTTAACCAATTGCAAGCCACTCTTCGTACAAATTTGGATTCAAAGAAATTCTTGCTTGTCCTTGATGATGTGTGGAATGAGGATCGAAAAAAGTGGATGGACTTGAAGGATTTATTGAGTTCTGGTTCCCACGGGAGTAAAATTGTCGTAACTACGCGTAAGAAAACTACTTCGGAAATGATGCGCACATTAGAACCATATGAGTTAAATGGCCTTTCAAATGATGAATGCATGTCCATGTTTATAAAATGTGCTTTCAGAGAAGGAGAGGAAATACATTATCCGAAGCTCGTAGAGATCGGGAAGGCAATCGTGAAAAAGTGCAGCGGACTTCCTCTTGCTGTAAAAAGTTTGGGGAGCCTACTTTACACAAAGAGGAATGATTATAAGAACGAAATGTGGGAGAATGACATTTTGCCCAGAGTTTGAAATGCACATACTTTCAATGATCCAGAATGATACATAATAATATGCTTATCGAGGAGTGAAATAAGACTGAGCAGTTGTAAGAGTAGGTTAGAGGAGCTGAATACACGAAACGGACATTTGCAGAGAACTGCCCGAGTGTATATGAAAGCATTGACTTTAGTAGAGGAGCGAAGAGCGTACACAAGTCCCTTTATAATTATACAAAGAGTCTAAAGAGAAATGCCACATATCCATTTAGCAAAAGTCGAGAAAGCCCTTTGACTCCTTTGAAAGTTTTATATCTCTTATTGTGATCACATCAACCAGCTTCTAAATCAGTAAATCAAAAGGATAGAAAGACTACCAATTCACATTTGATCGATCAGTGGATGGCACATGGATTGATACAATCATCTGATGGTAGCCGGCAGTTAAAAGATATTGGGAATCAGTACTTCCACGAATTGTTGTCACGGTCCTTTTTCCAATACGAGCATATGACTTTTGACGGTGAAGTGGTCTTCGTTAAAATGCATGATTTGGTGCATGATCTTGCGCTATTTGTGGCAGGTAAAGAGGTTTCACATGTCAAATATGATACAAAGAACATTTTCAAAGGAACTCGGCATCTATTATTTTCTGCAATAAAGTTAGAGGGGAATGAGTTCCCTCATTTTCTACTCAAACTAAACAAGGTGCAGTCGTATTCTTTTCAATTCAATGTAGGTCCTATTAGCAAGAGATTTATTGATACTCTGATAAAGACCTTCAAGTGCTTACGCTTCCTAGAGTTAGGTGGATCAGAGCTTGAAGGGTTACCGAGTTCCATCGGTACGTTGAATCATCTAAGGTATCTGAGCCTTGGTGAAAATAGTAAAATTAAGGCACTCCCTAACACCATTTGTAACTTGGTGAATTTGCAAACTCTATATCTTAATGGATGTGTGATGCTTCAAGATTTGCCTAGGGACTTTGGTAATCTGTCCAACCTTACATCTTTATATCTAACTTCGAAAATGACAAGTTTTCCTGGTAAGGTACAGGTAGAGGGCTTGATATCTCTTCAATATTTGTGGATTTTGAGTTGTTATGATCTTCAATCATTGTTGGAGGGAATGCAAAACCTCACTGCTCTTCGTCAGTTGTTCATATATGATTGTCCAAATCTAAATTCTCTCCGTGCGGGAAGTATGAGTCTAACTTCCCTTAAGGCCTTATGGATTTGGAAATGTGAAAAGCTTAATCTGTTTCAAGAAGAAGACACGATGATTGAACTGCCAAGAGGCCTCTTGTCTCTAGCACTTTCGGAGATACCGAAATTAAAGGAGTTGCCTCGTGGATTCGAAAATGCTGCTGCAACTATAAAATACATAGCAATTGAGGATTGCCCTTGTTTTGAAATCTTGCCAGAGTGGTTGAAGAAATGTACATGCCTCACGAAACTCCAAATGATAAACTGCACACTTTTGGAATGTCTGCCGTTAGGGATGCATCAACTTACTGCATTGCGAGACTTGCGTATTATAAACTGCTCTGAGAACCTGAAGGAAAAATGCAAAAGGGAAACGGGCGAATACTGGCCTTGGATAGCTCAAATTCCTGTAATTTACTTGGAGCAACTCGAATAAAAAAATCTCATTAATTCTCTCAGCTCACTCATTCCAAAATCAACTCACCAGCAATTGAGCAGGTACATTTTAATTTGTAAATGGAGTATGTTTTCCTTGTGTATCTAGATTGTAAATTTTAGGACTGCATAAGGAATTAATTTTTACCTATCATCTCTAACTGACGGTGCATATTTCCAATGAAGAGGTGTTTGGCTTCAAAATTCAAATCACTGCATTCATTTCCAGATGATCCGCAACAAACATATATTCTAGTAGCTAGTGGTTTGTGGTATTCAAAAGTAAAATGAAAAAAAAAAAAAAAAAACATCTTCAACCTAAAACATGTCTTAATAAATGTGTATATGTGTGTGCGCGCGTTTTGATTTCTTTGTAATCGACTCTGCAATTACTTACAAGTTTCAGTTGTCGTACCATTTTCCTATTGATTGAATTAGCAATATTGTATGATTGTTATTAATTACATATTGTGAACTATCGGACAAAGTTATGGATTTTCTTGTGTGTTTTAGCTCAATTTCTTATATAACCACTGTCTATGTCGTTATTCAACAATGCGAATCATGAAAGCAGTGCGAGGGTCGATGGTCTTGTAGTTTCATAGCAACATCGGTCCTCGTACCTGAAAGTTCCGAATTTTTATAGATGAGGTGATTGAATATTTGTTATTGATGTAGGACAACATGGACCTGCAGATTAGGATATTTTGTTCTAGCAGGTTTAGGATTTAATTAGTTTTAATTTCCGTTAAGGTACGGTTTCCTTATTTCAATTAGAATTTCCCTCATTTCTAAGTTTTCCTTTCTTATTTAGGATTTCTTTGCCTTAGCTTGCTATTGTATTATTCAAATTTCTGATTATTACTACAATTGAAATTGCAGTTTCATTGTTTTGCAATTTTCTGAGGTTTCTTTTGCGTTTACTTCTGAGTCAGTTATAGCGGTGGCCAAATTTTATACCTTTCTATAATTGAAAACCATTTCAGTTACATTCCATGAAATTAAATACAAACTACGCAAAGTTGATTTTTTTCCATTCACAAATTATTATTCTTGTATATATATATATTTATATGAATCAATAATTCTACCACCACAGTACTATTACAATGGGTCGACACACAATCATCACTAAAGTAGACACAACAATGGATGTGATAACCACGCCCATGTGAATAGTGCCGGATCCAGGGGGTCGGGAAAGGGTGGGAGCCAGGCCCTGCTAGGTTTTAAAAATTTTGAGTAGTAATAGCAATATGTGTTATATGCACAAACATGTTATACCTTATTGGCCGCTCAAAAGTTTTTTTTTTTTTTATCAGTAAAATTAGAAGTCTTGTGGGTTGTTGTGGGCATGTCAATCTCTTCAAATGACACGCCCACAACAACCCGCAAGGTCTAAGTCTCTCTCTTAAAGTGGTGGGCAACCTCCGCCCTTGCCTTGAGGTCAAGGGCCGGTTCAACTCATGGGGTGGGAGGGGAAGGTTTTTCTTTATTTGTAGGATTAAGGGAGAGACTTAGATCTTCTTTATTTATTTTTTTAAAAAAAATCTCTTAAAATGACAAAAGAAAAACAAATAGATACAAGCTCTTCTCATGCAAACAATGGGATTTATCAGTACAGAGATACGGATAGAACCACAGGCATGCCACAATTGCGGATCTTCTTCCTCCATTAGCTTATTTTGACTTTGTTTTTATATTAATTATTTTTCTATCAAAAAAATAAAAACATGCCTATATTTTGACTTCCCCAAATTGAAAATTATTGATTTGCCATTGCATGAGATCGAGGGGCGGAGCCAGGAATTTAGGTTGACGCGGACTAATCATAACGCAAGTTTCCTCTAGAACCAGTTAAGATCGAGTCATAATTTAACTTTCCCATGCTGATATGTTGAAGATGTGAGCTGTGTGATAACTTATATTGAAGTACTGGGTTTTACTATATGGGCTAATGAAATGTTTGAGATATGTTGCAGACCTATGTCCCACTAATCCTCAGCAAAATGTTTTACATAAGGTAATAATGGGATATGTTATGAGGATAGAGAGGAAGACAACGAGTTATATAATTAGTGACTTGTATATATATACCACTTTTTAAATTAGATTCCCATCTTATGTTATATTGTACGATTTGTTACATTAATTATATCCCAAATAAATAAGATTACCAATTTTAGACGTAGATAATTTCTCGTGTAAATGAATTAATTAAACGCACCCAAAATCAACAAACAAAATGCAAATAAGAGGTAGATTATAATTTTTTGTTATTTAAGAAATGCATACTAAAGTGGTTTTTATTTGTATTAATTAGTTATTGTTAAATGAAAGTTTATTAAGAGGTATAAAAGTTTGTTTTATCTCCTCTTAATATTGAATTGTAAAAATTCGTCATTCAATGTTTAGGGGTAAGTCTTGTGCCTAATGCCTAAGATTTTATTTGAGTGGTTCTTTTTATGCATTATTTATTATAATATATATATATAATAATTATTATAAGAGTAATCGTAAACCGTCATCTATCCATAATTTAGAGTCAAATGAAACTGAAGATATTTTTCAGAGTTTATGTGCAACATTAAAATAAAATAAAAAACAAAAATAATAAAAAAATAAAAAATAAAAAATGAAACAAACAGACAAACATGAATCCAGCTAAAGATCACACGCAGAGTATTGTAATATTAAACACGTAGAGAGTATGTCAATAAAGCTAAGATCACATAAGTATTACATAGTGTCCTACATGCAATTAAAGTAACATTAACAATTCAAAAGGCGATTGTACAAAAATATTTAGATGCGACTGCAATGTGTATATACAGAGGTCGACCAGGATTTTTTCAAACTGTAGATTAATAGTAATAGATAAAAAAATTACAATTATAATTATATAGTGAGTTATATAAATTTAAGAGGGTTATATAAATTAGTAGGCTTATAATATTTGATCTGAGCTAAGAGATGGGATAAAATTTAATAAAGGGGTGGGCTAAAATTTTAAAATGGGTGGGCATATATTATTTTTTATTTTTTATTTTTTATAGTGCTAGTAGGTTTTTCAAAATTTTGCCCTGTGCTGTATCTCGCTTTGTCTCCCCTGATTCCGCCCCTGTGTGTATATTTATATATGTGGTCAATAAGGTTTCACCTTTCTTGACATTTAAGAATAAACCAGTAACGGAGTCAAAATTATATTAAAAAAATGTTATTCAAGATAATTAAAGAGGAAAATCTTAACACCCAATTGGTTTGGAAAAAATAATTAAAGCAAAATTTTGATATTACTAATCCTTCTTAACAATGCCCTGATTAAAAAATTATAATTTTTTTTAAAGATTTAAATTAAAGGGAATAAAGATACTAAGTAAAGGAGAAAAAAACATCAAGAAGGTATATTATAATTTTTTAAGCATGGAAGTGCCCATAACATAAGATAAAAGTAATTTTTAACTTAAATAAATGTGATTTAACTAAATACTAGATGTGCCCCTACCATCACGTATTAATTTTTAAATATCATCTCTAACTAATGTACATGCACATCTTTCCAACCAAGTGTACTCATTTCGAAGATGACGTGCAACAAATATATATTCTAGTAGTTGGTGGTTAATTTGTGGTTTTTTTTTTTCTAAAAAAAACAACATATCATTATCATCAACCTTCAGACATATCTTAATAAATGTGCATGTGTGCGCGTGTGTTTTGACTTGCTTTTAATTGTCACTGCACTTATTTTACACCACTATTAGAAAAAGTTCACTTATGGCAACTAAAACATGTGGTAAATAATTATTTACCACGCTCCTTGACACACTAACAACTGTTTTAATTGTCAATGTCATAAAAGATTCAAATAAAAGTGGTAAAAAAAAGAAAAAATGAGAAACCTAATAAGGGAGGTAAATGGCTATACACCACCCTTATAAGCTGATGTAAATGAGAAATTAATGGAAGATAGACAACACACATACAAATATATAAGAAAAGCCAAAAAAAAACCTAGAAATTTTATTTATTTTTAATTTGGGAAGGGGGATTTTGAAATGGACACGCATACATACGTATGCATACTTTGATTAAATATTATCAAAACCATCCAACAATTCAAAAGCTCCAACTATTTTACACCTTTCTAGCATTCTTCTAAAAACAATAGTGAATATTCTAAATGTACAAAAATAGAAGGAACATTTTTTTCTCATTCCGCATCAAATATTCTTTTCAATTTTGCAAGATGTATATCGAATTCTTCAGACAATCCTGCCAAAACCACAAAAGAGACAAAATTAGAACTAGAAATATATTCAATTTAATTACTAACCTAAGAAGAATTATTTATTCAACTAATAATACTTGGCCATTCAATTTGTAACCTACAAAGATGATAACATGGAACTAAACAACAAGTACATCCCTATGGCATTATACTCTAGTTGAAGTCTTTAGTTGAAAATGCAAAAGCCATTTTTGTCAAACATGGATCTTTACGCGAAGGAGAAGATAAAGCAGATATGGCAATAGATAGAATTGATTTTTGAACTACTCTAAAATGAAAAATTAGTTTAAACATAGTTTATTATGAAATCTTAAATATGAATATGTCATGCGAGACACAAATAGATGGCTAATCCATTGAGCAAATGGGCTTCCAAATTATAGGCACAACTCAGGTCACCCGTAGGTTTCAAAAATAGCCGGTGAGTTTTTGTAATTATTACCATGTTTTAGGTAACTAATTTATAGATAGTTTTATACAAGGACATTAGCCATTTCACAAATAAATCTATATCTTAGGTGTGAAATCACCATTAAAAAAGAAATTAACATTCTACAGTTAATCGGTAAATTAATAATTACTAACTTATCGATTACTTATTAACTTATTTTAGAGCAAAGCAGTTCCGAGAAATAAATAGTTTACCTTGGGGTCTAGCATAAACCGAATTGCACATCAACTAATTTTTGAAGTGAAACTCATCAATAAGAGTATCTATATCTATATCTATACAATATATAAAAGTACGAATAACTTCAGTATTTTTCCCATTTTTTTGTGAAAACAAATATACTCCTTGAATTTAAACAAAAGATTTTAAGATTTATATTAAATAAAATATTGTAACTCAATAAATTTTTATATTAGTATTAGTATTTCAAATAAATTCAAACTCTACTTTATTTGGTTAAATAATTAAACAATTATTTTAAACTAGATTTGCGTTAAATAAAATAGAATAATTATGTATATTTTTATATTAGTAGTAGTATTTCAAATAAATTCAAATTCTACTTTATTTGGCTAAAATAATTAACAAATGATTTTAAGCTAGATTTACATTAAATTAAATAGGATAACTCTGTATATTTTTATATTAGTATTATTATTCCAAATACATTCAAACTCTATTTTATTGGCTGAAATAATTAAATAATTTAGATTTTTTGTTGAATTAGTATTTTGTATAAAACTTCATATACAAAAAAAAAAAGAAAAAAAAAATAAGGTGGACAGTATTTAATATTTCCTTTTGAATTAGGCGTAAGAGAACTATTTTTTTTTTACCATTTTAATATTTCTTTTGTTATATAATCTATTATTTATGTGAGTTTTATATTATTATTGTTTGGTACATGCACAATAACTCACATACTTTTATTTGAATTAACTAGCTATCAATTTCAAAATTTAGTAAACATATATTACTCTCTTATGTCTCTAATTAAGAGTGCTTGCATGTAAGTAATAAAAGAATTCAGCACGATAATTTTTTTATTATATATTTACAACATTTTTCTATAATAGACCAATTTTATGATTTTTTTATAATTATTAATTGAACTTTAATTACACATGATACTATGTTTTTGTTTTTTTTTTTATTTCACACTTCATACTAATTATTTATTAACAGACTTAATGATATTTATCAAGTATTAAAATCACGTGCAACGCAAGTGTACAAAACATTCATGTTAAATTTGTTTTTAAATAAAAAAATATGAATATATTGTAACTGTGACTGAGTAAAACATTCATGTTAAATTTGTTTTTTTTACCATTTTAATATTTTCACTGTTATATAATATATTATTTGTATGAGTGTTATATTATTATTTGGTATTGTCATGAAACGGTCATCATAAATATCATCAGGCTATATAATCTATTATTTATATGAGTGTTATATTATTGTTTGGTACTATACTATGCATAATAACCCACATATGTTTAATAGAATTAACAATATATCAATTCTAAAAACTTAGTATAAATATATTACTCTATTATATCTCCCATTAAGAGTCTGCTTGGATACCTATGTACTAAAAAATTCAAGGTGACAAATTTTTTCTTGTATCTATAATATTTTTCTATAGTTGACGGATTATGTCATTTTCTTGTAATTATCAATTAAATTTTACACTTGATACTATATTTTGTTTATTCATTGTTATTTTTCTTTCATACTAATTATTCAATTTTTAGTACATACGTATTTATAAATGAACTTAATAACATTTTTCAAGCATTAAAACCACGTGCAATGCACGTGCACAAAAACTAGTAGCATACAAAATAAGTACGTCTGAGACCATTATCGCAGCTTTAAGACTAACAGCTATTGTTCTAGAACCCCCATGGCTCACCTATAAGCACAACAAAGCAATAATAGTTCACTATCCTATTCAAAAGCCATAAGACAATATGAACCAGTCGCGAAAAATGCAGAGTTTTACGTGGTTCACCGTCAATGAAAGAGATGCAAGTGTACTACATGGTGTAGATCATTCTAGAAGTCAAGGGCCTTAAATTATTTTTGTTTATATTTGGTATGAAATTATAGAGTTAGGTATGATGTAATCAAACTAGATATTTAGAACACGCATATTTATCATTTGTATATGATACCAGTAAAATAGATAATTTAGAATATTGGGTATTCATTTTAAGCCAAGGTGAGATACCAACCAAACGGAATATGAACTGAATACACAATTGTGACTTATGATACATAAAGAGGAACCTCCTAAACCAAATGCGCGCAGCTACTCTATTGGATAATTCAAAGGCAATAAGATAAGTATTGAAGACTCACCACCACGGCAAATTGTAAGAGAAGCCAATCATGAGGGCAGTTGTCTAGTTTGTATACAAAAGTCCTTCAATTCTGCCACCGGAAAGAACATAATTAAACTATGTAAATGAAAGAGATATGCTCTAGGACTATTCATAAGTTATGATTTGTACTTGGATATCTATTGCTTATTATTATCAATAAAGTTTATTTCATTTGACTTTAGATTGTTTTATGAATAATATGTATTAATACTAGTTCATCAAGTACGTGACTTGATTGTGGGATGCTAGTAAATAAATAATAATATTATTTATTTGTCCCTAATCATATGTCAATAATCTAGGACCATATTGATATAATGATTAGAGTATGAGTTAGCTGATGACTATGTTCCACAAGTCATGGATATGGAGATATCAAGCTGAACATACTGATACTTGTTAGGGAACAATGTATTGGACTCACCCGCTTTGGGGCACTGCGAGGAGTATTATATAATGTCATCAGTGATGTTTCCCATTAGTGATATCGTATTATCCTCAGACCTGAGATCGTCATGGTTACCAGCATGGGGATTGGTGTGATGGGCATCATTAAACGTTGCTCTTGACCGAGTAAGTATAAAGATGATGATCAAGCATACTATAAACTATGTAGAGGTATGTGATTGATCAAGATGGGATTTGTCACTCTCATATAACGAGAGAAAGATATTTTTAGGCCCCTTGATGAGTATAATTAATGTTTGCATGGCCATGCACAAATGATGTGTCATTTGTATAAGATTAATTATACTTAGAGATTAAGAAATAAAGATTGAACTATACAAGAATGACACTTGCCTTAGTTTTGTGTTTAATCTAAATATCGGTAGACAAAAGGAATTAATATGTGGCATATCATTTAAGGTTGTGTCGTTTTGACCTTTATACCCTTTGGATAGTAGTAATGTCTTACTAGAGACCACTTACTATTTCTATAATTAAAATGGGCTTTTAATTACACTGCCAAAGGAGTATAAACCTACAGGGTCTCACACCAAAATGAGTAGGATCAAAAACGAATTGGGCTTGGCCCTAGTTGGACTCGGGCCTAATTCATTTTATTACTTAGGATTTTTCATTAGGGTTTCCCTTTAAAAGGAAAACCATTAGTCTCCTTTGTTTCACGTGAAAAAAAGAGAAGCGAAATAGAGAGAACCCTAAAATTGTGTGCTAGTACACCAAGTAAGGATCTGTTCTCGTTCATGTGTGCATACCGTAGAGGTGTCGTACTTTCTACGCTAAGACGACAACAACAGAAGGATTTGATCCGCAGTGTTCAAAGGTATGTTTTCTGTCGATTATTATTGAACAGTATAGATCTTAGGGTTTAATGATTAGTGCAGTTTATTGTGTATGTGATGCATGTTCACTACCTTAATTCCATTCAGTAAATGCAATTACTCCATTAGAAAAGGACACCAAACAGATAAACCACTCTGGTGATACAAAATACTACTCTCTTCATCTCAAATTAGAAGTCTCAGTTCGACATTGGTACACTTTAATTAAGAAAACCATAATTACACTCTAGTTGATGGTCATATATACATAAATGTAGTAAGAGAATTGTAATTTCAACCTGCAAATATATTTACTAGTCTATACTTTTCGTAGTATCATTGTTACACCTTAAAACTCGTACTGTTTGCATCAAATGTCACTTAAACAAATGTAACAAATCTATGTTTCCTATATTTAATTAACCGGAAGGGATTAACATTAAACTAACAAATATAGAAGACTAATATATATTGTGGTGGCCATTTACTATTCATATACTTTGTACAAAATAAATAACTATCGAAAAAATTCCATGGTGAAAGGGATTTAATAATTCTCTTAAATGTGCTTCCAAACCTGGTAGACAAAAATCATCAACCAAGCAAACCATAACAAACAACCATGAATAGAAATTGATACTACATGTTTAGCAGTAAGGCAGAACATTTTTAGATTTGCAGTGAGGCCATAAGAAGGTTGAACCACTCAAGTTCAAAAAACCAGAGGAGAATTTATATTTTTTCGATTCGAACAAGAGTGTGTTTATTGTCTATGGTAAAGTGAAGTTATCCAACAAATTGCATTAGTTCAACTACTATTTATTTTATTGTCATACTCAACACTTTTTATCAAAACTACAATAACCATAGTAAAGAAACCCAAACAAAGATTAAGCAAATAGCCCACCTCTTAACAAAATGATTCATCAGCTGGCCTTCTACAATCTTTAGATGGATCTTTTGAACTTATCATGAAAAACCATTAATATAGAAAGTATTTCTTTGATCAAAATCCCAAGAAAGTATTCAAGCTTAGTTGGTTAAAAAATAAATAAAATATAAAACATTAGAAGCACCTAATGCCAAGAAAACAAATGTAATAATCAATTTTAGGGTTATAAACAAACAACTTTAGGGTAATACCTTAGGGTTATCTTCATTTTATTTTCTCCAACAAGACTTTTAATAAACAACTGGTAGGGTAATGCCCTTAACTTAGTCATTTGCACCAATAGGACTTTTAACAAACACCTGGTAGGGCAGTACATTAAACTTAGTCATATGCATACAATGTTAGGGTTCTATTCATTCAATTTTATCCTTATAAGACCATTTCAAGTACTCCATTAGACCTAGTGCAGCCTTCCAAATCACAGCATTAACACAAAGATAGCCTGGATTTAGAGAAATTCAATATCAGTAAGAGAAACTTAATTAGGTGAAATACCTCTTTCTATTCTCCATTACATAAGCTTGTTTGATTAGATAGCAGATTAGAGGAGAAGGTAAGCATCAAATGGAGGCAAGCGATGGAAAACAGAGATAAAAAACATGAAATAATCAAAATTCGTAGACAACACTTCAATTACTGAATGTATTCACTAGTTATAAATTTGATTGTAGTTCTAGTAACTCCTTGGTGAATTACATTGATGTGATTTCAAATGTTGACTCATTTCCACTGGAGGTCGCAATTTTAGAAACCATACAATAATATGAAAGGATATGAAATTGTGACAAAATTGATCCGTGAATTTGTGTTTGTGTCGAGAATTTTTAGCACGAATTCGTGATGTGTCATGTTGTGTTAATTGTGTCTTGTTGTGTTACTGGGTTTTGGATTTTGTCGTTTTTAAATTAGAGAAAATCATCGTTCCATTTTTCTTATAAAGTGTTTATAAGACACAACTTCTTGTTGTGTCTTATTATTTTTTTGTCATGCCATATTAAGCCCAAACACAACTT
The DNA here is from genome assembly GCA_021464415.1 of Lonicera japonica. Lineage (NCBI taxonomy): Eukaryota > Viridiplantae > Streptophyta > Magnoliopsida > Dipsacales > Caprifoliaceae > Lonicera > Lonicera japonica. The sequence goes on from CM038467.1 coordinate 41,671,653, forward strand.
AAAAACACGAATTGCCATGACTAGTTTTTACGATTGTTGGATTTCAATGATGAAAATGGTAATTTGATGATAGGGAAAAATTAATTTTAGGTGTCATATGTCAAAGTTTAATGGTGTTATAATTTAATGCCAACAGTGGTCCTTGTAACTAGGAAGTTTCAATTTTCCATAGAAGAGGTGATTGAGTCTTTGTTATAGTACGTGGTGGCCAAATTTTATATCTTTTTATAATTGAAAAGCATTATGGTTACATTCAATTCATCCATCCTAAAAATAAGAATAGTTATCTCATTTTTAACAAAAATAACCATATATATAACTACACCAAAACAACAATTTAGTAACGGGCCCTTTCTATCATCTGTAACTGTCAAAGTCCGTTACTAGCTCGCAACACCTAAAGTCCGTTACTAATTCTAATAAAACCATAACTGAATTTAATTGACAAAATTAACTTTATCTTTACAAACCTGTAACGGACTTAAAATGAGTAGTAATGTTATATATCCGTTGCTGACAATTTTTTTTTTTATTATTATTATTATTTAAAATCTATAAGTTATTTATTTTTATTGAGAAAGTTAAACACCTAAAAATCCACCCAAAATTTCATTCCCTCTTCCACAGCTCACTCTCCCGCTCGACAAAACCCTTGAACGAGAAAACCCTTCACAACTCCCACTAAACTAGATCTCCGGAATCAAATCGGATGGTACACTCCTCTCTCTTTGATCGTTGGTGCTCTCATCTTCCTCTGGTTGTTAGTCTGGAATCACAGGTGAAGTTTTGAAGGTATTCTTCTTCTTCTTCTTCTTCTTCTTCTTCTTCTTCTTCCTCCTTTCCATAACACAATCACTATCAGAATCTCAACTAGTAATTTATTCTTCTTAAATCTCCTAAAAAATCCCTATATTTTTAGATCTAGGGTTTCTTAATTTCATATTCGTTTTTGTAAGGGCTATGTCAGTTATTGGATTTTCAGATGGTAATGTGTTTGTGTTTACTGTTACTAAGTTGAAATCATTAGTTTTTTGCAAAACCTATAATTCTAGGCAACGGTAGATCTAAGAATACGAATTGGTGGGGGTAACCACAGAACTAATTTTTTTTTTTAAGTAAAATGGGGAAAATTACAACCACTACTACTTTTTCAACACATAGCTCCGCCTTTGGTTCTCAGAATTTTTAAGTGGTCCTCCCACTAACTGGGATAAGAAGTCAAAGTTTGATGTTATCAACATTTCCTTTCCCAGGATTCCATTAGCACTTTTAATTTTATGAATTATAATTTGCTAGTTTGTTTTCAATTTATTTTTCAGAAGTTTTTTTTCTATTCTGCTTCTTAAAATGTCACTTGGTCAAGTGACACTAAAATTATTTGTTTGTTGAGTTGCATATAGCTTGGTCCGGATTCCAAATCGTTGCTATTTCTCATGGCCGCACTGGTGCGGTAGCACGAGCCCGTGGCCTGGTGGGTCTAGAGCCTAGTAGGGTAAGTTCTTTTAATCCTTTGTTCTTTCTTTGATATTGTATTCCTATTGTTCAAGTCTGTTTAAGCAAAGGAGAATGATTGATTTGCTATTTTCTATCCAGGTTGCAGAGATCCTCAAGGATAGGCCTTCATGTTTTTGTGATTGCTGAGCCGAGGATGTCCTCAATGTGCTACCCACTGCCAATGGTGGAACTATTGAACTTTTGTAAATGCAGGTACTTTTGAGTTATTATACGTTTCTCTATTTTGGTGGAAAATTTTATGATATAATTGTTTAATTTGCTTATCTATTGATTATGTAGCTATATGCGCCAACAACTTTGGTGCCTGCTTGTGACTTTTGGTTGCTACGTTATACATGGACAAGGAGAGGTACGGCAAAGATGGCCATTGCCTTGGTTGTTAATTTTTTTAACTTTTTAGGAGACCCAAATTTTTATATCAATGTATATATACAGTGTTATAAATAGAGTATAAAAGTACTTTCAAATTATAGAAATCCAATTTTGATACAAAAAAAAAGCCAATTTAAATGATAAAAATCTACACAGATTTTTACTTTAACTACTTAAATTGTTATACCAAAGCTTCAATAAAATGGAGGTGACATTAACGCTTTCTTTTCATTAACTATTGAATAACAAATTATTTAAATATGTTTTATATTTGTGGGTAAGAGAATTTAAATTTTATATTTATATGCCCTATATTTATACTATTAATTAATTGGCTCCATTTTCAAACTTCGGCTTGAAACTCTAAAACGACAGGACCGGCAGATTGTATATAGATGTAGTTATATTGAATAACATTTTAATTAGGGTGCATTTGGTTACATGATTTTAGAATTTTATTGGAATTATAATTCTATAGAATTTCAATTTTAGAAATTGCAATGCCATAGAATTACAATACTATTGTTTAGATGGTATCGAATTTTCATTTTGAATTCTATTATTATTCTAAATTTTTTTGTTTGACCAATTTATATTTCAAATTCTATAGAGAGAATGGGTTTAAATATATATATTTATTTATGCACAGAAATGCATATATAATATATATACATACATATATTTAAGTGTGGCGGTTTGGTTATTAAGGAAGATTATTTTTTTATTGTTGTTTTTGATTCAATGATAATTAGAATAGGAAAATTCTAGTTTTCTTATGGAATTCTATCCTTAAGAATTAATGACCTTTTAGTGTATCCAAATAGTGAAATTCTAAAACCATACTCTAATTCCAATTCTATCCTATAGAATTGGGGTTACCAAATCCACCCTTAATAATTTTGTTAGTGGAGTTTGTGAGAGCAACAGGCTCCAAGTCACCGCCAACCAAATGCAACCAAGAAAGGGCTATCCAAACTAAACATATCTTAGCGACAAAGCGCCCCTGAGAGAGAACTTTGATAAGAATGTGTCTTATTTGCGAGACAAATTTTAATTGACACCTATTCCCTTTATTTGTTTCTTCTCCCAACGTCCTTCTCAATATTTTATTTTATTTTATTTAAAAAAAACTTATTAAACCTTTGATTAAAATTAGATAAACTTGTAAACTTTGCTATTTTTATTTTCTATATAGCCCACTTAATTGTTATTTTAGGCATTGCTCCCAATTTTCTCTTAAAGAGTATAAACTCTCTTCATTTTTTTGTTGCGGATGAAACTGATTGACACAAATATCTTATTTCTCATAAATGTATTTGTGTAAGTGTAAAACATGTGGAGGATTAAATAAGAGTTATATATGGTAGGGATTACTAATACCATGTTCCTATATATATATTATCACTTAATTTTGACGGCCCAATTTCAGGGATGAATTTAGGATTTCTTTGAAATGGAGGCAAGGTTTAAAACTGGATAAAGGGTGGACTGAACTATACAAATTCATTATATATATATATTTAGTGAAAAAAAAATTCCTTGTACAGTCATGTTGCTAATTTTGAAATCTATTATACCATCAATATCTTAGTCACTAATTTTTGGCAAGTTTTATTTCCTTGACCATGCATGGAGTGTGCCTGAAGTACTACGCCCCTTGTATGAATCGTCAACTGTGCTTGCTTATAAGACTACAATGATGGTAAAACTTCACTCTTCTTGTTCGTATGCGTTACAATAACTAGATGGCATGGATGATCCTTGAGCGCAAAAGCTTCAATGCTTTTACAGGTCAACCATGCTCTATTTAGCGGAATGTTGTACGAACAACTTTAAAGAAAACCTTAGAGTAATTTATGGAAAGCATCGTATCTTCAGTTGATTTAAGTAAATGATATTTCAATATGAAAAATGTCCTTCTGTTCTTAAGAATAGTCATTGCACAAAATATTTAGTTCACTGAAATCTTGACTGAGCTTGTCATGGAGCTTTTCCTTCTTATATACAGATGGTCCAAGTTTCTTCCCCCTTATATCTACGATTAAAAGGGGTGGAGTGGGGTCGGGGGATTATCTCACGACCTCCCAAGTGGAAGGTGATGGCCAAAGCCCATGAACTAGAGCTGTTAGGGGCCATACAATGGCATTGACACAACTCCGTAAGATATTATCCCAAGAGAAGTGTAAGTAGTGTAAAGACAAAGAAAATGAAGTATTATCTAGAGTTGGTCTTGCAATACTTCTTAGGTTCTTGCGAGAACACGGATCAAAATGGGAAGACAACAATATTGATGCTTACTTAGCTGCAGTTATTAAAGTTGGTCCCTATACCTTACAAGGGTCTCGAGTTAGAAATTTAGGGGGTTAAGTGATTATTCCACTAGCTCACACTATTAAGCATGGATAGGCAAATTAATTGATCTTTCTTGCATTTCTAAGTTTACTACATTTGTGAACCATTTATTTCCAAATTTATTAGAGATTTAACCTCTTTTTTTTTTGTTATCTAGTTGCTTGAGGTTATTGAGTTGGAAGGTGTTGGCAATTGTCCTAAAGATGCAATCATGCCATATATTTCTCTTGCATGTATGTTCCATTGTTCACATCTTCAATATTTGTGTTCTAATTTACTAGCCGAATGGTGGTGTGGTGTAAGAAATAAAGTACAAAGGGTAAAAGTATAATACCTATTATAGATGCTGGTCTCGCCTGATTGGAAGACAACTTTGAGTAGGCTAAGGTTAAAGGGCCCAGCATGTTTTCTGATTTTTATTTTCTTGAGGGTTGGGGTTGTAGTTTTCCAGACTAAGCTACCATTTTCAGTCTCTGGTGTTCTAATTTTTCATGTACATGTCTCATAATCCAGTTTTTGTAATTTTTAAAGTACACATATTGGGTTTACAGGGGCTTTGTTTAAACTAATTGGCATTTTCTGCTAGAATTTCTAATTGAGGACGAAGTCTGTTTTGGTCCAACCCAATGTCTAGTGGTAGTGATTTAACTGTTTTTGAATTAATGTGCTTAATGCTGACCATTTTTTGAATGTTTATCAATATAATGCTTAGTTGTTGAACTGGAAAGTCCTAGGATTCATGTTTATTAGATGTGGTTGTAAGTTTTTTTTTTTTGCTTGGTCCTAAGATTCATGTAAGTTTTTTCTAGTTGGTGAATGTTGACCATCATAATGCTTAGTTTTTTTTGACATTTTTTGACAGATGTATCGGCTAAAATATGTCAGGGAAAACAGGTTTATCATTGTGAAAATAAGGTCTAGATCAAGGAGGTAATGGAGGCTGATGCTATTTTGTGGTATGTTCCTCGAGATGGTCATCAAACTTTGTCCGCTTATGTCTCCGACGGCTATATGGTTTGGCTAGACAGTTTGTTAAAGTATGTTTAGTGCGAGTTTTTTGAGAAATATGTTTGTGCTTGGACATTTTGGTACTTAGTATTTGGATATTTTAGCTTTTATGTATTGAAATTTTTAATTGTGCTTGGATACTTTCGTATTTAATGATTGAATAATTTTGTATTTAGTGTTTTGATAAACGCATAATATTGTCATGTCTAAGCTCCTTCTCGGAGTCGCTTGACGCGTTTGTTGCTTTAATTCTGCCTAATTATCCACTTATCTCGAGATTAGTATCTTAGTGAGTTTTGTATCTAAATCGTCCCGCTAGGTGTGCTTTTGTTGTGTTTCTATGTGTATATAGGCATAGGATGCAATGGCCTTCGAAGAATCGATCACGCGCTAGTAAAAAGCTCGCAAAATGCTGATTTGAGGATTTTCCCAGAAGCATGATCGATCATGGGTAAACCATGATCGATCATGGGTAAACCATGATCGATCATGGTGAAAACTTGTCTTCAGGCAGAGAACCCCATGATCGATCATGGGAAGGCCATGATCGATCATGGCCTGGCGGGGACATTCACCAACTCCTGCTTTTAGCCTTATTTCGGGGGTTTTGGTTCCTAGATATTTTCCCTTGCTTATTTTATTAGTTTTTGGTACTCCTTTAGCTATTGTTTTTTCTAGGAGATATGGGGGAGATTAAAAATCTAGTTTTTTACACTTTTAGAGTTCTAGAGAGAAGGGAGAGCTCTTTGAATATTGTTCTTCATTTTCCCTTGTAAGTATTTTGATTTGTAAGAATGATTTCTTCTTCTATAATATTTGTTCTTGCATTTATTATGGAGTAGTCTATTACTAAGGTTACGGAGGTAGATTGCGATATGATTTTCGGTGATTAATGGCTCAATCCATGTTTAAAGTTTGATAAATATTTGTGAATCCTTTTCCTTTCCAAATCCTTCATTCTACAAGCTTTCTAGGTATTTTCATTGTACGATTAGACTTTTCATGCCTTGTATGCTTAGTGCTTGTTGATTAATGAAAATACAACATATTTATATGGTTTTAGAAAGCTTGTTGTCTCTTTCCCCCATCCATGGAGCTTTTTCCTCTTCGTAGAAATTATGAATAGTTCTTAAAACTCCATAGACGGGTTATAAATTTGTTTAACTTATCTTTGATTCATTTATTGATATATTGAGTGCTTCTTACACTATATGTGATACTTAGACTCTTTATTTTCTAACCTAAGTGATAAACGACGAGTTGACGAATTTATCCCATAAACTTCATTCCGTTTCATTGTTAGGATTCACTTTCTAATTTTCATTCTTTAAATCATGAGATTTCATACACTTGATTTATGTTAAATCTTTTTACGATGAGTTTGTCATATTTATCTCGGATTGGCTTCATCGGGAATGGGTTGCCTTGCTTCACACCCGTAGCTAAGAGGTAGGAATGATAACCTTGTCATTGGTGAAATGTCGTTTGTCTCTTTCTAGATATAGCTTCAATCCGAGAATGAGTCGCCTTGCGTCGCCTTGCGTCGCACCCTTTGCTATTGAGAGATACACCAACATTCCCCATATCTCGAGAAATCTTGTGTTGAAATCTTTGTATGAGCTAGTGATCACCGTCTCTTAAATCGTAACTAACCTCCACCTACCTTAGTGCTTTCTTATTAATTTTCAAAACCAATTTACATTTCTGTTGTTCGATAACCAAACCAACTTACAAAATTTGAAAACTGTAAAATCCGTAATCCATTCCATTCCTTTTCACTTATCCCTATGGTTCGACACTCGGACTTCCGAGACTATATTATAACTTGACGTGCCTGCACTTGGGCTATATCGCAACGCGCTATTCTAGCAGCGTCAAGTTTTTGGCGCCGTTGCCGGGGAATAAGGCAAAAGGCGAATTTCGGGTTTTGTACAAAACCATTCTGTAAGTATTTCTCTCCATTTAATTAATTTATTTTTCTCCCTTATTTTTGTTTGATTTTGTAGAATTCCCGAGGAGCGATTCGAATCATTGTCCAAGCCCATGCAAGGGCGACTGTTTGTGGATATTCGAATTAGCCCTCCCACATCTCCAAGAATGGCAAACCAAGGTAGAAACGCGAATCACGAGAGCGATAATGAAGGGGAAGGGGCCAACAATGTTCCTCCTGTTAGGACCATGAGAGACTACCTTCAACCGCCTCGGGCAACTTCATACTCATGCATCGTGCTTCCTGCTGGCCAAGCCGGAGCGTTCTCTTTCAAACCGGGTATGCTTCAACATATCCCTTCTTTTCATGGGATGGAGTCGGAAAACCCATACTTGCATTTGAAAGACTTTGAAGAAGTCTGCTCCACATTTCGTGAGGCAAATGTTAACGAGGATGTCATGCGTTTAAAACTCTTTCCTTTCTCCCTAAAAGACAAAGGAAAAATTTGGTTAAATGCTCAAAGACTGCAATCAATTCGGTCTTGGCAAGAGCTTCAAGCGGAATTTCTAAAAAAATTCTTCCCCGTTCATAGAACCAATGCTTTAAGAAGGGCGATATCAAATTTTTCACCAAAAGAACATGAAAGCTTTTATAAATGTTGGGATAGATACAAGGACCTTCTAAACGCATGCCCTCACCATGGTCACGAAACGTGGAGCCTTGTTAGTTTTTTCTATGAATCTCTCACCCCTGAGATGCGTACGTTTGTTGAGACCATGTGTAATGGTCAATTCTTGAGTAAGAATCCCGAGGAGGCTTTATTGTATTTTGATGAATTAGCGGAAGGTGCTCAAAATTGGAACACCTATTCCGAGGAACCCAAAGCCAAAACTCTAGGAAGGGGTGGGTTGTACCAAGTGTCCAATGAGGATGACATGGGGGCAAGGTTATTCCAATTGTCTAAGAAGGTAGAGGCAATGGAAGCAAGTAAGCTTAAGGAGGTCAATGTAGTATCCTCGAGTCAGTTGTGTGTCATTTGCGAAAATTCAGGACACACTACCGAGGATTGTCCTACCATTCCCGCTTTTCGGGAAGTTCTCAAAAATCCCGCCCAAGTCAATGCTTTGCACCAGTACAACCAAAACAGCAACCAAAATCGTAACCAAAATGATCCTTACTCTCAAAGGTACAATGAGGGATGGAAGAATCACCCCAATTTTAGTTGGGGAGGAAATCAAAGTCAGAACCACAACCAATATCATCAGAACCAAAGGCAACAACAACCTCAAAACTCTTTTGTTCCACCTCAAAATCAAAACCCCAACCAAAACTTGGAAGCTTTGTTGAGGTCATTTGTGGACAAAACGGATCGTGATGTAGGTGAGTTAAAAACTCAAATGTCTAAACTCACCACCGCCCTAGCTACTCAAGAGAAGGGAAAATTCCCCTCTCAACCTTTAGTTAATCCTAGAGGGCAAGTTCAAGTCATAGAGAGAGGAGAGTCTAGCACCAAGATAGAAGAACTCAAATCTATCACGATCCTGAGAAGTGGAAAGGAGGTAGACAAGACTATTGTTCCTAAAACCCCCAAGGTGGCGAACATAGTTAAATCTACTAGTGTTGAGGAGTCGGAGGTTGAAAAAGTTGTGAGTGAAGAAAAGAAGAGAGAGGAAGAGAGACAAGGGAAGGAGGATCTTGAAAAGATCAAAAATGGGATCAAAGTCCCATTTCCGGAGAGATTGAACCAACCATCCAAATCTAACACCGAGATATTGGATGTCTTTAGGCAAGTGAAAATCAACATTCCATTGCTTGACGCGGTCAAGCAAATACCTTCGTACGCTAAGTTCCTCAAGGACTTATGTACTACCAAACGAAGGTTGAATGTCAAGAAAAAGGCCTTTATGGCGGAGCAAGTGAGCTCCCTCATGCAAGGCACGAGAGCCCCCAAGTTCAAAGACCCGGTTGTCCCACAATTTCGTGTATCATAGGAAATTGTAGGATCAAGAATGCATTGTTAGATTTGGGAGCAAGTGTGAATGTGCTCCCATACTCGGTATATCAACAATTGGGGTTGGGTGAGTTGAAACCCACGAGGGTTACTATTCAATTAGCGGATCGATCCGTTAAGATCCCAAGAGGGATAGTCGAGGATGTGCTTGTCCAAGTCGACAAGTTTTATTTTCCGGTTGATTTCATCATCCTCGACATGCAACCTGTGTCAAATCCCGCCAATGAGATTCCGGTCATTCTCGGACGACCATTTCTTGCTACTTCTAATGCCATAATAAATTGCAAGAATGGAATCGTGAAGTTAACATTTGACAACATGACTCTAGAGCTAAACGTGTTCTCTTTGAGCAATCAAAGAGATGACGATGATAATGAGGAAAATGAACACGTGAACATGATAGAGTCATGTATCCAAGACCACTTTGTGGCAAATTTCGAATCGGAGTCAACGGAAGGTTATCTAACCACTTCCGATGAACCCGAGGATTGTATGCAAGTGTTTTCTTTGTCTGACAAACAGGTTGAATTCTCGGAGAAAGAAGAAAACACACAATCTCCCACCAAAAAGATTGATGGAAAAATGGATCTCAAGCTATTGCCGAGCAATTTGAAGTATGCCTTCTTGGGAGCTTCAGATAATTTCCCTGTTATCATCTCATCAGAGCTTTCGGATGACCAAGAAGGAAGGTTAGTTCATTTGCTTGGTAAATACAAAAAAGCTTTTGGGTGGACTCTGGCCGACCTCCAAGGCATAAGCCCTTTGATTTGTACACATAAAATTCACTTGGAGGATGGGGCAAAAACATCGAGACAATTTCAACGCCGGTTGAATCCTAACATGCAAGAAGTGGTTAGGAACGAGGTGTTGAAATTGTTGGATGCAAAGATCATCTATCCAATCTCGGATAGTAAATGGGTTAGTCCAACTCAAGTGGTACCAAAAAAATCAGGTCTTACGGTAGTCAAGAACGAATCAAACGAGTTGATTCCGCAAAGAGTCACCACCGGGTGGCGAATGTGTATTGACTACCGTAAACTCAATGAGGCAACTCGTAAAGATCATTTCCCACTTCCCTTTTTGGACCAAACTCTAGAGAGGGTAGCGGGCCATGAATATTACTCGTTCCTCGATGGTTTTTCCGGGTATAATCAAATTGAGATTGACCTAGATGATCAAGAAAAAACCACCTTTACATGTCCTTTTGGCACCTTCACTTATCGGAGAATGCCCTTTGGTCTATGTAATGCACCGGCCACTTTCCAACGGTGCATGCTAAGTATTTTTAGTGATATGGTGGAAAGGACTTTGGAAGTTTTTATGGATGACTTTACTGTCTATGGTAAGTCATTCGACAATTGCTTGACTAACCTGGAACAGGTTTTGGGAAGATGCGTGGAAAAACAATTGGTGTTGAATTGGGAAAAGTGCCATTTTATGGTTACCAAGGGAATTGTTTTGGGGCACATCATTTCGTCTGAAGGAATTGAAGTGGATAAAGCTAAAATCGATTTGATTGCTAAACTTCCTACGCCCAAGAATGTCAAAGATGTCCAATCATTTCTAGGACATGCTGGGTTTTATAGAAGGTTTATCAAGAACTTCAGTTCCATTGCCAAGCCAATGTGCAATCTGCTTCTCAAGGACGCACCGTTTGAGTGGAACGCCAAGTGCGAGGAAGCTTTCGTCTCTCTGAAGCATATGCTCACCACTGCACCGATTATGCAGGCACCGGATTGGAGCTTGCCATTCGAGCTCATGTGCGACGCAAGTGACTACGCGGTGGGAGCGGTTCTTGGTCAAAGGAAAGACAAGAAACCGGGTGTGATATACTATGCAAGTAGGACTTTGAATGATGCGCAAATGAATTACACCACGACAGAGAAAGAGCTCCTAGCAATTGTCTTCGCCCTAGACAAGTTTCGATCCTATTTGATAGGATCGCCAATTGTGATTTTCACGGATCATGCGGCGTTGAAGTACCTATTCACAAAGAAAGATGCCAAGCCGCGGCTTTTGAGGTGGATACTCTTATTGCAAGAATTTCATTTAAGCATCAAGGACAAAAAGGGAGTCGAGAATGTGGTGGCCGATCATCTGTCTCGACTCACTTTTACGAACAACATTGAAGAAAGTCCGATCCAAGATTCGTTTCCAGATGAGCAATTATTGGCAATCTCAACGCTCCCATGGTATGCAGACATAGTAAATTATCTTGTAACTGACAAGATACCAAAGTCATGGGGCGCACAAGATAGAAAAAGGTTTTTGAGCGAAGTGGGTCGCTTCTATTGGGATGAACCGTACCTGTTTAAGTATTGTGCGGATCAGATTATCCGGAGGTGCATCCCGGAGGAAGAAGTGGAGAGAGCTCTATCCTTCTGTCATAATGAGGCTTGCGGAGGACACTTCTCGGCAAAGAAGACCGCTGCGAAGATTTTGCAAAGCGGATTATACTGGCCATCGCTGTTTAAGGATGCACAACGCTTTTGCAAGGCATGCCAAAGATGCCAAATGCTTGGAGGGATCTCTAAAAGGAACATGATGCCACTAAATCCCATCTTGATGATTGAAATCTTCGATTGCTGGGGCATCGACTTCATGGGACCTTTCCCATCATCCTACGGTAATCTTTACATTTTAGTTGCCGTAGATTACGTTTCAAAATGGGTAGAAGCCCAAGCGTGCAAGAAAAATGATCACAAAGTGGTGATCCGATTTCTGAAAGAACACATTCTTGCACGTTTTGGTACTCCCAAGGCAATAATAAGCGATGGCGGTACTCACTTTTGCAACAGACCATTTCAATCATTAATGCAAAAGTATGGTGTAAACCACAAAGTTTCGCTCGCTTATCATCCTCAAACTAATGGTCAAGCTGAGTTGGCAAATAGGGAGATCAAACAGATTCTAGAGAAAACGGTAAACCCGAACCGCAAGGATTGGTCGTTAAGACTGACCGATGCACTTTGGGCTTACCGTACTGCGTACAAAACAACTCTAGATATGTCTCCCTATCGTATAGTGTACGGAAAACCATGTCATTTGCCAGTAGAGTTGGAACACAAATCATACTGGGCAATTAAGATGGTTAATTGCGATTTGAAAAAAGCCGGGCTTGACCGTAAGTTGCAAATTAATGAAATTGAGGAGTTAAGAAGAGATGCTTATGATAATGCAAAAATAAGCAAGGAACGTGCCAAAATCTTTCATGATAAATCCATTTTGAGGAAAGAATTCAAACTTGGGCACAAAGTTCTTGTTTATGACACTCGGTTGCATCTCTTCCCCGGGAAGTTAAAGTCTCGTTGGACCGGCCCCTATGTTGTCCGTTAAGTATTTCCTTTTGGGGCTGTGAATGTTGAGGATCCCAAAACCGGCTACATTTTCAAGGTGAATGGACAACGTCTTAAGCCGTTTTTGGAATTCCCAGTTCGAGAGGAGTCCACCCCTCTCGAAGACCCGACTTATGCCTAAAAGGCATGGGTCGATTTTGTAAATAATGTTTTTTGTTAGTGTTTTTGAGTTTCAGGAATTGTCATCGGAGATTCGGGTGTCATTAAGTCTGAACGGACCAAGTTGAGGGGAGAAATAAGGTGTTTTAGATCAAAGAGAGCAAATAAAATTTTTGGCTGGCAGATTGGACCATGATCGATCATGCCCTACCCATGATCGATCATGGGTGAAAATTTTCTGTGGCAGTAAGAAGCATGATCGATCATGGTCACCCCATGATCGATCATTGTACAAAGCATCATTTGGGCAGAATGACCCATGATCGATCATGGGTATACCATGATCGATCATGGTCCCGTAATAAAACAGGGGCGCCGTTCCTAAACCCCCATTTCTCACTTCCCCTTCTCCCAAATCTCTTCCAAACCCTAGCCCCTCTTCCCCCTTTGATCCCAAACCTTCCCCAAACACAATTACCAACCTCCCCCACCTAGAATCAACCCTCAAATCTTCCAATTTCAAACCTCAATCATCAATCCCATCCCAAAAATCCCCCTTTCTCTCTCTTCTCACCAATTTCGAGCCCTATCAAAGCAAATCTCGAAATTTCTCATCTCTCCCTCCTCTAAAGCTTCACATTATCCTTCTATGGCTTCATCTAACCCTCCCACCAAGCCACTTGAAATCCAAGCCGCAAGGGGTGGCTACCGCGGATTTCGAAACCGCCAAGAATTTGAATGGTGGAATTATGCTTTCAAAACGAGGACGGTAGTCATTAAGAGGCCAGTCTACATTGGTTCGCTCGACGATTTTCCTCAACGAGCAACGTTTGAGCAATATCCGGGGTGGATTAACTACTTGCGTCAACAAGGTACTCAATGTAATCTTACCATTTGTCGTGAATTTGTTGCAAGTTTAATTCAAGTTCCAAATGCACCATATACATATGTTGCTCATGTTCGAGGTAGGACGGTTCATTTTAACCTCGAGGTGTTGAGTGAGATTACGGGAATCCCGGCTTTGCCGCCCAATGCCCACGATCTCCCTTATTCTGATGGAACCCCTTATGAGGAACCAAGAGCTAGCGATTTAGCTACATATATAGCTGGTAGACAAATGGAGTGGATTGGAACTCAATTTGATAGGGCCAATTTACATGATAGCCTTAGGACGTTGTGGCTTGTAGTTGCCAATGCTTTGGACCCAACATCTCATACCCAGCACCTGTACCCTTCTCAAGCGTATGTACTATACGCTATCGCAACGAACAAGCGCATTTGTTTGCTTCGCCATATCATTGGGCGAGTTGCGAGAATCATAGACTTAGTCGCCCACAACGAAACAATCAAATTTGGGTCTTTGATCACTAAGGTCTGTTTGCGAGCGTTGGTAACTGAGAGAGATGAGGATGTGAAGAAAATGCCTCGAGCACCGCTTAACCGATCTACCCAAACTCGAGCCGCTGGTCAATTGAGGAACCGGCCAAGTTCTTCAACCGCACCTCCTCAAGTCGAGTCTGAAGAAGAGGGGGCAGAAGAAGAAGGAGCAGATATCCCGGGCCCCTCAAGGCGGAGAAGACGAGCAAGCTCTGGACCGGTAGATGACACGAGGGAATTCATGAGAGAGCAGTTTGAGCAGATGACTGCTTTGATGCAGACCGGGTTTGCTAGCGTCAATGAGAGGGTAGAGATTATGGTATTGCGTCAGGACCGTTTGGAGGCAGATATTGCAGCCCAGGTCGAGGCACGAGTTGCAGCTCAGATGGCGACCCAGCAGGAGTTCATACGCCAGCAGTTCGAGGCGTTGTATGGTCGTTTTCCACCACCCCCACCCCCTGAGATGTGATGATGATGAGATAGCCTGAAAACTCTTTAAGTAGTTATATTTATGCTTAGTTTTATTTTATTCCTTTTGGGTTGTATTAGATTCCTGACATGACGTTAACTTTAGAACTTGGTTTTATTAATTGAATGTTATGGTTTTTGTTTTCGAATTCTAATTCTAACCCGTTTTGTGAATAGTTGTTGTTTATCTCTGATTTTTGTCTCATGGAAAGCAAAGCCAAAGTATCCCTCCCGTGCGTTGTTATTGTTCTCTTTCCATTGAGGACAATGGTTGTTTCAAGTTGAGGGGGGTACGTTATTTTGTGTTTTTTTTTGTTTGGCTTGCTATTGTTCATTTCCATGAGTAAAAGAGATATGTTCAAATTTTTTTTTGAGAAGTTTGAAAATTGATGATTGACTGATGTTTTGTTTAATGAAGACTATGGTTTCATTAGCTTTTGGCATGAATTCTTTGATTTGGATAGGAATTTGAATGATAATCTAAATTGCCTTGCTCCACTTAGTCTCATATCCCGTTATATTCTCTTGCTCCACATGCTAGATTGCTTTGGTTGTTTCCAATTCGGTTATAACACCTAGATTTATTTTCATTGAGAGAAGAGAAATTTTTGTCCAAAAATGATGGAAGCTCTTTCAAAAAAAGATCCTCCAATGAGAGGACAAAAGCATAGCACTTTGATAACTTGGATGACTTTTATCCTAATATTGACTTAAAGCTTCACTTGACTAAATCTTAAGTCTCTTTGTCTAATATTACGGATGGGTAAAGGTTACCATATGGGAAAGGGTGAATAGCTTCCTTTAAGCTCCAATGAATGAGTAGTAATGAGAAATTTCATAAGTGAGACCGCTGCCCCTCATAGAGATGAAAACCGCCCTGATCTAATTTAGCAAAAATTTCCAAGAAAAGATAAAGAAAGTGCTTAGAATTGACAAATCTCGGAGCTTTTGTTTTTGAAAAAGTTCTCTCTTCCTTCTCAAATGACTATGACTCTTTGTGTTTTTATTGAATTGCTTGAATCGAAGTCTAGTATGTGAGCAGTGGAGAATATGGGATTGTGTTCTAAAGGAGATATGGGAATTAGATAATCATTCAAAAGTCCGTCGTTCTGGAAAATTGATAGTAATGCCTTTTGCTTTGCAATTTGAAACTTGAAGCTTCATTCTCATCATTCATCATAATCAAACTTCTAATGTTTGTAGGTATCATTTCTGAAAACCTTCACGAGATGCAACTCGTCTTCTTTGGGAACTTAGAAGTTAACAACTTTTTTGTATAGCATAGTGCTTTTGTAATTATATATTTTTGTCTTGCTAAGGGACTAGCAAGAGATAAGTTGAGGGGAGTTGATAAACGCATAATATTGTCATGTCTAAGCTCCTTCTCGGAGTCGCTTGACGCGTTTGTTGCTTTAATTCTGCCTAATTATCCACTTATCTCAAGATTAGTATCTTAGTGAGTTTTGTATCTAACATCGTCCCGCTAGGTGTGCTTTTGTTGTGTTTCTATGTGTATATAGGCATAGGATGCAATGGCCTTCGAAGAATCGATCACGCGCTAGTAAAAAGCTCGCAAATGCTGATTTGAGGATTTTCCCAGAAGCATGATCGATCATGGGTAAACCATGATCGATCATGGTGAAAACTTGTCTTCAGGCAGAGAACCCCATGATCGATCATGGGAAGGCCATGATCGATCATGGCCTGGCGGGGACATTCACCAACTCCTGCTTTTAGCCTTATTTCGGGGGTTTTGGTTCCTAGATATTTTCCCTTGCTTATTTTATTAGTTTTTGGTACTCCTTTAGCTATTGTTTTTTCTAGGAGATATGGGGGAGATTAAAAATCTAGTTTTTTACACTTTTAGAGTTCTAGAGAGAAGGGAGAGCTCTTTGAATATTGTTCTTCATTTTCCCTTGTAAGTATTTTGATTTGTAAGAATGATTTATTCTTCTATAATATTTGTTCTTGCATTTATTATGGAGTAGTCTATTACTAAGGTTACGGAGGTAGATTGCGATATGATTTTCGGTGATTAATGGCTCAATCCATGTTTAAAGTTTGATAAATATTTGTGAATCCTTTTCCTTTCCAAATCCTTCATTCTACAAGCTTTCTAGGTATTTTCATTGTACGATTAGACTTTTCATGCCTTGTATGCTTAGTGCTTGTTGATTAATGAAAATACAACATATTTATATGGTTCTAGAAAGCTTGTTGTCTCTTTCCCCCATCCATGGAGCTTTTTCCTCTTCGTAGAAATTATGAATAGTTCTTAAAACTCCATAGACGGGTTATAAATTTGTTTAACTTATCTTTGATTCATTTATTGATATATTGAGTGCTTCTTACACTATATGTGATACTTAGACTCTTTATTTTCTAACCTAAGTGATAAACGACGAGTTGACGAATTTATCCCATAAACTTCATTCCGTTTCATTGTTAGGATTCACTTTCTAATTTTCATTCTTTAAATCATGAGATTTCATACACTTGATTTATGTTAAATCTTTTTACGATGAGTTTGTCATATTTATCTCGGATTGGCTTCATCGGGAATGGGTTGCCTTGCTTCACACCCGTAGCTAAGAGGTAGGAATGATAACCTCGTCATTGGTGAAATGTCGTTTGTCTCTTTCTAGATATAGCTTCAATCCGAGAATGAGTCGCCTTGCGTCGCACCCTTTGCTATTGAGAGATACACCAACATTCCCCATATCTCGAGAAATCTTGTGTTGAAATCTTTGTATGAGCTAGTGATCACCGTCTCTTAAATCGTAACTAACCTCCACCTACCTTAGTGCTTTCTTATTAATTTTCAAAACCAATTTACATTTCTGTTGTTCGATAACCAAACCAACTTACAAAATTTGAAAACTGTAAAATCCGTAATCCATTCCATTCCTTTTCACTTATCCCTGTGGTTCGACACTCGGACTTCCGAGACTATATTATAACTTGACGTGCCTGCACTTGGGCTATATCGCAATGCGCTATTCTAGCGGCGTCATGTTTGGTACTTAGTATTTGGATATTTTGGTTTTTATGTATTGAACTTTTTAGTTGTGCTTGGATATTTTCGTATTTAGTGATTGAATAATTTTGTATTTAGTGTTTGACCGATGTTCAATTTCGCTAGAATTTTTTTTTTCACTAGCTATGTAATTTATTCTAGCTACAGGATTATGCTGGAGGGTGCACGAAATTAAAACAAAATTTTTTCAATATTTTGTGTTAGTAACGGTTTTTATCTGTTACTGTATTTACAACACTTTAATCAATATTATAAAAAGTGTTACAAGGTCCGTAACGGTTTTTGTCCGTTACTATAAAAAATTATCTAATAAATAAATATCATATAGTAACACTATTTTAATTGTAGTAACGGATAAAAAGCGTGATAAAAAATAATTTAACAACGGTTTTTATGACGTCTGTAACAGTTAAAATCCGTTACAGATATAATTATAGTAACGGTTATTTAATTAATTTCAGTAACGGTTATTATCCGTTACTAGAGTAACTGCCACGCCTAAATAATAACGGTCTTTATGCGTTACAGAAATTATTAGTAACGCAAAATGCATGTTACAAAATGCTTGTTTTGGTTGTAGTATATATATTTTCGTGCACATGCAATACTATACTATAATCAATTTGTAAAGAAAATAGTATAGTTATAATAGGGTGATTTTGAATCTACCCACGTGATCTTTCAATTCATCCATCTTAAAAATAAGAATAGTTGTCTCATTTTTAACAAAATTAACCTTATAAGTTTATCCAATTATTCTTTTCAATTTTAAAATTAAAAAAAAATGCTATTTTCCAAAAATACCCTCATTTCCTACATTCCATCAAAATCTTATGCAACCTAGACATGCATCCAAGAAAATTTCACTCACACACACACACACATATATACAACCAAGATATGGTGCGGACTAGTCCGTACAAACTAGACCTTTAGCGACAGTTTTTCGTCACTGAAAACATCTTCCCAATATTTTAGCAACATAAAATCGTCGTTAAAAGTCCCACTGCATACGCACTAGTCCATACCAGATCCAGACTCTCTCTCTCTCTCTCTCTATATATATATATATATATTAAATATGAATATATTTATATAACTTTTACATGAATAATCTAACTAGTGTAACTTAAAACTTTTGTTGGATTCCCCGTTCATAATTTTTTTGATACATTTCTTCATTAAATTTAAACAATACCAATGAGAAATAAACCTCTAATTGGACATGGATTTAATGATGATGTAAAAATGAAAAATGTTAGTGATGACGTATGTAAAGGTCATAATTTTTTTTCTTTCTAATTAGATATGCATTTAAGTTGAAATTATATTGACAAAATATTATTAGGCGGCCATTCATGGGGAATTGGTGCAGCTCCATGTTGTTATCATTTGCGTTAACTTTGACAGAGTGAAATAATGAGGGCATTGTTACAATATTATAATTAAAGTTAATTTTAAAGGAGGGAAGAAGATGAGGAGGTTCTAGGAAGATCATATATCCTTAATAAACATTAAACAAGTTAAATAATTAATGGTTTTTGTAAGTTTATCCCATTAAGTGGGTAAAGAAAAAAGTAAAATGTGGATAGACTTACTACGTGGATGATCTTACAAATTAGGTGATTAGAAACAAAACCACCCTTATAATAAGTGGCCGGTGTAGTAGCTAAAAGTGATATTAATCCTTGTCTTTGTAGCCCATTGGTGTCCTTTGATAAGCACCCAAAACTGTTATTTGTATTTTTTCCAAATGCCTAACTTTAAGTTTAAAAAACTTCTTTATATTATCTAATAATGATATTTAGTTGTTTTGCATGTCTTTGTGTCAATTGATGCAATTAAATGCCTAATTTTGTTGAATTTGTGAGACATGATGCCTAAAGTGGTTTAGATAGTTTTTATTTGCTCGGGGTTTCAAATCATGCGTTTCTTGAGCCTAAAGTGAAGAAAATTACAAGAGTTGCAACTTTTCAGTTCATCATTTTTCCAAATTCGATCATCCTGGGGTCCAAAATTGTAATGCAAAATTCGTGTAGCAAAAGGAAAAAAAGATCCAAAAGTGTGTGTCACCCACTTATATTTTAAACCATCTTTCAACGACCAACACTACACTTTTTAGACAATTTTCCACCATTTTCCCCTCATCCTATTGTCTACTTTCTTATTACACTTCTCTTCAATTTCTCACATATTTTCATTCATATTTGGGGAAGGAGGAGAGCTTGGTGTACAGAGAAAAAGAAGAGAGAGATGGAGTGCTTCATATTTTTCATCTTCTTGTATTATTGTTTCATTTGGTGAAGGAAATAAAATTTGTAGAGTATTGAGAGAAATTCTTGTAGCACTTTACTCACATATTTGGAGATAATTATAGAGCAAATTTATCATATGTTTTGTGCATTATGGAAGGCTAATCTCCCTTTCGAGGAGAGAGATGACACCCCATTTTTATTTGTGATTTAAAATTTTATAGTATTGCATAAATATACTCATTTGCGATTTTCTTAAATAAGATCTTTGGATTACTCTACATACCATAGGTGATCCAACTTTGGTTTTTATATTTGACTTAAGAAATGAGCTACATACCATAGGATTTTCTTGAGTTCATTTTATTTTTCAAATTTATCTTCTAGTTCTTGAGTATTAACGTGAGTGAGTGACAACCTCATATAATTATTATTTCTAAAAGAAAAAAAAATATAGATCTTGAAAAGAAAAATCTCTTATAAACAAATAAATTATCAAATACTATTTGGTTAGATTTTGGGTTCACGCTATATACCATAGGTGATTCCATTTGATCAAACTAGTAAAAAATTTATTTTGGGTATATATGTGCAATAATATATCTTTCAATGTCCATTGATAATTTGGTGGTGAATTTCTAACCCTTAAAATTCCTGCACATTATTTCTACAAAACCACTTTCTCTACCTTCATTTCATTTTATTACTATTAAATTTTTCTTAAGAAAGCAAGCATTATCAAATAAAAAAATAATAGTTTTTTTTATTCTAAATCTACTATCTTCTCAATTTGTTTTCTTTGATTCTTAGACAATTTTTGTGGATTTGACCCCTTATTACTACTATTTACCTTACTAATATATTTTGTAGGTATATATATAAGGGTTTTTGATCAAGCCATATTGAGCAACGAAGATAAATTTCCATCAACAAAAGGACTTAAAGTTTAGGTGGACCTTAGAAAAAGGACTCCGTCTTGATGTGTGAAAGCAAAAGGGCACGATGTGTATTATTTCTACAAACATTTTAAAGTCAATCCTCTAAAGTAATGAACAATAAAACTTCAATTTTTGCTATAAATATATCGTGCTGCTATTGTTTATCCTCATCTTCGCGCTTAATTTCTTTAGTCTTCTTCTCTTTAGTATTTCGAAAGTCTTCTTCTTCTCTCTCTCTCTCTCTCTCTCTCTCTTCACAACAATTTTTCATCCCCATCTTCACGCTTAATTTCTTTAGTCTTCAGTCTTCTCTTAATTTCTTTAGTATTCTTCCCTTCGGTATCTCTCTCTCATCAAAACAATTTTTCATTGCCATCCTAAATATTATTTCCTTTGCAGAGAAGAAAAAAACATATGCATGTGGGTTCAATGAATCTAAAATAATAGACAAATACTTTTCATACACAAAATTCTTATCGCTTATTATTACTACAAGCATGATAACCTTAACATGAAGAGTTTGTACGGACAGGTCCGTATTGGTCTTTAGTGACATTTTCTCGCTACTAAAGTATCTTTCTAATATTTTAGCGACAAAAAAACGAAGTTAAAGTATTCGTATACAAACTGGTTCATACCAGCTTTATCTAGACTCACAAATTACAAATATATCTATATTTATTTGAAAGATAGTAATATGCTTTCAAAATAACACATTCTAAAGAATGTGGAAAAAAAAGAAGAAAAAAACTTGAAAACAAAAGAAGTAATTAGAAGCTGTGACCAACGATCCGTAACATGTGCAACACAATTATGCAATGTGGCCCAAAGTTCTGAAAGAAGTAGTCAAAAAGTAATGGGGCCCAATTAACAAAGAAAAGACATAAATCAAAATAAACGAGGCCCCACACCAATTATAGTTACTCCTCCCCTCAATTGAAGGAGCACAGTGCCGTGTTTACCAGGATATTGATCGGGGGCCCGGGGGGGGGGGGGGGGGGGGGGGGAGGGGGGTGTGAAATACTCAAGTTTGAATTTTGACATGTAAAAATTATTATAATTATTTTGGTAGTTGCATGGCTAGTCCTACTCCCAATATGTTTTAGGAATAAAGTGTGAGAAACTAAACTAAAATATTACTTTTTTTCAATTATACTCTTTACCAATACTGTGTTACCCGGCCATGTGTACACATTTTTTTTTTTAAAAAGACAAAAATAACATATAGCAATTAAAAGTAAGTCAAAACCCTAGAAAACGAATAGAAATAAATCTTGAGACATTTCTACATTAGCATAAAAAAATAGAGACTAAATCCATTAAATCCAGAATTTTCTACCCAAAAACAGTCTAGCTACAATATATATATACCCAATATGCACATTTGTAATAAAATGTTTTATTCACTGAACATTAATGTACCCACACTTTTTCAAATTCAACCTTAATTTGCATAGGTGAGACCACATAAAACTAATAGCACGAGCTAGCGGGGTAGTTTGGATTGTAAAGGCTCTCATTTGAACCCAAGATATCCCATGACCCAAGTTCGACTCGATCATTTGGGGTCTTCTTTGTCATCAAAGAGATATTATAATTGAAATTTGTGCAAAACATAAATGTTTTAATACTTTAATTTGTTTGGTAGCCTTTTCACATTATTAGGTGTTTTGATACCTAAAATAGTTATAATTCCAGACAATCTTACGAAGATAAGGAAAAGAAAAATATGAACTTTAATTGTAACAGATAAATACTGACTTTAAGGAAAATAACAAGTAGTTTGCATATATACCGTAAAATATATTAATTCAATAGTCTAATGTTGGTTGTCTTGTCTTGATGGGAAAAAAGTTACACCTTACTAGGATAAGTTGGACCCAATAGAATATGTGTGCTGCATATCATAGGATAAGTTGTAGTATTAAGTTTAGTTCAATCC
Source organism: Lonicera japonica (assembly GCA_021464415.1). Taxonomy (NCBI): domain Eukaryota; kingdom Viridiplantae; phylum Streptophyta; class Magnoliopsida; order Dipsacales; family Caprifoliaceae; genus Lonicera; species Lonicera japonica. The sequence goes on from CM038467.1 coordinate 41,694,310, forward strand.
TTCATTAGAAATATACATAGGTGATAAGAAATAAATTGAGTGAGTGGATTGGCTTAATTATGACTTGTCTCCTCTCCATTAATCTTTGGTCCGATTTCATCTAAGGAGGTCTAGTTCGAGAGCTAAACGGATGAATTTTTTCATGAAACTTGTTGGTGATTAACTCTATAATTAGTAGATCATTCCCACAAAATATCATCAAGAAATTCAAAATAGAAGTAGGCGCCATAAAAATTTGATGCATATGTTCATTTTCGACTATTAAAATTTGTGATGATCTTCTCATTCACTTATATATTGGACCAAAGAGTAATGGAGAAGAATCAAGTCCGCTTGATTAATGGTAAATGCGCCCATCAAGATATAGGAGATCTTTGGTTCGAGTTTCATTTGAAATGGGGATTGTTTCTTTATTATTTGTAATAAAAGGAGATGTTTATCACCTTTTTTAACCAAAAAAAAGTAATAAAATAATTTAATATAGCACATGAAGAGAATGACAACAAATATATTTTAAAGAAAGAACTGCCATAAGTGACACTAGTTTGTATATTAGTGCTTCACTATGGTTTTGTATACGTATAAGTACTTCTATTTTAGTGCGGAAAAGACTAATTCACCTTTTCAATCTCATTTCAACAATATTATATAAGGCCCGAACAAATATATATATATATATATAAGGGGAAAAATAGAAATAATCTTTTAGATGATCCAATTGGTGGGGATATATCTATACGGTTCCCTTTTCTTAAGGACCGTCCTTAAGTTAACTAATTTAAGGACTGTCCATTTCGAGAGGTAAACGGAATAATATTTTTATGAAATTTGGTGGAAATGATCTCTATAATAAGTAAATCATCTCTACCGAGTTTCATCATAAAACTCAAACGAGAAGTATATTATTTAAACATATAAAATTTCAATGTTCAGAAATGCGCATACATCTGGATTTGGTACGAATAGTCTGCAATGGAGCTTTAACCCTTGTGCTTGCAAGTGTTATAAGATACCTCAACCACTAGGCCACTTATTAGTTTTTTTAATTTCTTTCCTTTATATCACCTATATTAAAAATACAAAAGTCAAACTGGAAAACTAGAAATTGAACCCTTAACCTTAAACAAATAAGACTCATGGTTAAAAATTATACGGTGTTTCACTTTTATTAAATATTTATCCTTAGATTATTTAAATGTGAGGTAGTCTACAATAAATGAATTGTAGAAAAAAGAGGCACGAACACTACCAACTAAGCACCTCTTTGCCAGTTAAGACATACAAAAAATTATGTGCGTTTGACATGCTGGATTAGGGAATCGGATAGGATTATTTAATCCCATCTGGACAGGATAAAACAATCCCACGTCTTAGGTGGGATTTGTTAATCCCCCACTCTCGGGTGAGATAAGAAGTTTTAATGGGATAAATAGTCCACTCCGATATGCAATTCCGATGGAGACCAAACATGGGATAGCAAACTTCAGTGGAATAGTTGGGTGCAAAAAGCCACAAACCACACCTAAAAGGCTTTGTATATATATATAAATACACCTATGTTATTTTCACTTTCAATTAATAAACCTCAAGTAAATATGGTGTCAACGTCAAGCTGAGTGGGTTAGCTTAATTAATGGTAAAGGCGCCTAACAAGATTAGGAAGATATAATGTCCGAGTCTCATAACAGGTGGGGAGAGTTTATTTATTATTTGTAGTAAAAGGATATACTTAAACTACCATTTTTTTAACAAAAAAATAAGCAATAAAATAATTTCAGATATCACATATATCGTATATCTACATACCATATATTGTATATCTAGTATATTAGAGTTACAACTAATACATTTTAATGCAAGAATAACAAAACTGTTAATATAACTATAATGACACTACTGTTTGTATATTAGCTTGCCTCATGATAAAATCTTTGATCCACCTGTAATATACTGAGTGAATTCGCCAATCATTAGGAGATATTTTTTGCTATATGTTTATATATTGTTGTACATTTCTTTTTTCTTTTATCTTAAATTTAATTATTTTTATATTTTTTTTTGTTAGAAGGGCCTAGAGGGCCTTAAGAACTATATATTGTTGTACTGAACAAAGGGCACCTTATATTTTCATTCTAAAACAAGAACACTCATTTTTCTTGGCCTAAAATACCCTTCATCAATTTCTTTTATTTTTTCTTAAAAATAGAATAGTCACCACCAGCCACCACCACCAGCACTACTGTCCCCCTCCGGAGCTCCGGCAACTATTACCACCACCACCAGCACTACTGTCCCCCTCCGGAGCTCCGGCAACTATTACCAGGGTGTCATGATCTCACCGGAGCTCTAGTGTAATTACTGCAAATCTATTTTTGTACTAAATCCGCAAGCAATTAATGATACATATCTTAGTGCTAATTTGTTTTTGCACTAAATCTTCAAACCACTCATGAAATATTTTTAGTGCAAATATGTTTTTGTACTAAATCTGTAATCATCTAATGATACATATATTAGTGCAAATGCATTTTTGCACTAAATTGAAAGTAGTAAGTGATACATATTTTAGTGCAAATCTATTTTCTAAATCCTCAAGCAACCTCTGATATATTTTTTTTGTGAAAATTTGTTTTTGCACTAAATTCACAAAAAATCTAATGTTATAAATTTTAGTACAATGATGTTTTTACACCAAATCCATAAACAAATTAAGATATAAATTTTGGTACAAATTCATTTTTGCACTAATTCCACAAGCAATTTAAGACGTAAATTTGAGTGCAAATTTGTTTTTCCAATATATAAATTTCTCTCTGGAGCTCCGGTGGGCGGTGGTGGTGAAGGTAGCTGGTGAGGCTTAACAACTACTAATGGTAATAAAGAAACAAAAGACTGTAATATGAGTATAATTGATCTTTCAAAAAAAGGGATGTATGCTTTTAGTGAACAAAATTTAAAATTATCCTTGTGGGTAAAACAAATTGTGGATGGAGTTCTCTATTTCTTCATTCCTTGTGCTTGTGGTGTATATTATTTCTGTATACATTGTCAGCTCAATATTTGTTATTAATAGTCTATTTTATAACAACATAGAAAAAGAAAATAAAAACAATTGATTTTTATGAGAAGTTGGAAAATAAGTTGAGACATGTGGTGAGATGTCTTCTTACTTTGTGGCTTTTACCATGGAGAAGTTTTCTTTGATGGTTGAGGAAATTTTTTTTTCAAAAAAACTTATGAAGGATGGAGGACATCTACTCATATAATGAGCATGAAATGGAGAGTCTTATCTCATGCCTCAACTTATTTTCCAACTTCTTATCAAATCAAGTGTTTTTATTTTCCTTTTCCATGTTATTATCAAACGGAGCCTAATTGTTCATCCCCATCTTCACGCTTAATTTCTTTAGCCTTCAATCTCTTAAGTATTTCTAAAATCTTCTATTTAGTCTTCTTCTCTTTAGTATTATTCCACAAGCAAGTCAAGTCTCCTCCCCATGACGATCTAATCTTATCTTATTTATTTATTATATGTCTCGATTAAGGCAACTGTGGGTAAAATTATGCACTACCTAAGATCACTATTACATTACCAAATATCGACTTAATAGATTAAGAGTCTATATTTGACTTTGCCTCTTCTTCATTTTTTCCCTAGAAAAGCTTCATATTAGCCTAATCAAGATTAAGAATAAAACAAATTTTGTGGAGAGTTATCACATTGATTATGTCTAAATAGAAATTTGAACTCTTATTCGAAGGACAAAAAAGTTTCCTTAATTATTCTTATTTTGTCTTACTCAAATATCTTAAAGGTATTGAAGAATGTTTAAAAAAAAATACCTCTTCACTCATCTTATTCTAGTGAGAATTAAGAAGGGGAAAAAAAATAAAATTTAAAATTAGATGGTTAATGTCAATTTCAAGTACAGTGATCGGCTTGTACATTTGAGTATAAGGTAAAAGGCATGATAATTAATAAGGGAAAAAATCAAAAATTAGTTAAGATTGTAAAAATTAGTGTCGGTTACCACAAGTCAACTCTACAAAAAATTAGGAAAAGAATATATCTTCACTCATCTTATTCTATTGAAAAAAATAAATTAATAGCAATTATTAAGACCCGACACGAAATGGATGCAAACCAACCCATTGACAGGTCTATTAGTGATAACTGGTAACAATAAAATACAAATTGTTTGTACATTAATTACTTATCCTGGCCTCCATGTACGCTTGACAAATGAGACGCAGCATGATGATACTGGCTGGGTGTGGATGAACCCTTAGCGGGTACAGGTCAATAATGGGAGGACCTAAACTTATCAGAAAATCACATGTTATATGATAACAAGATACGAATCAACACAAAGTTATAACTTAATGGGTGGGCCGCCCTTAAGAAATTCGGGTGGTTATCGAGTTCACCCGCTTAACACAAAATAATAACAAATCGGTTACGTGTTTTCCCTAAACGAATTCAGGTCACCCATTAGACCATTTTTTTTATAATAAAACTATTGGTTATTAAATTAAGAAATGATTTGTACATATTTTAATATTCATAGATGTTTATCCCTACTTTTTAGTAATTTTAGTTACTCACTCACCTTATTCTAATGAAATTACTATTTTTTTAAATTATCTCTTTAATGGATACTATTGGGTCCTATTGTGTCACATGATAACAAACTTAGTCATATCATAGACTCATTAGACCTGTTTTTCTTAATGAACCATATTTGTGTATATTCAAGAACATGATATATATATATATATATAAGCACATGTTAGACTTGTTAATTATTTCATGATAACTTTGTCATTTTAACTTACGAACTTGGTAACCCCCAGTTATTTGTATTAGAAAAAATGTCTGAAAAGTTCCCAAGGTCACTCTAAGTCCCATTTTTCAATGCAGCAACCAATAACGTCAATATGTCACTAAGAACCTCTAAGAGGAAGACTAATGTTTAACTTAAATAATTGAAGTAATCCATGTTGTACATCACTCTTCGAATCCATGTTTATAAACTCAATCTATATCTAAAAAAAAATTAGAAAAATACATGGTTCTCCTATATATGGCCCCTACCCATGAGAGAAGTTTAGACAGGAAGAAAAGTTGAGAATTTAGGATGAGAGAGAAGTGGAGCCAAGGATACGTGAGTTAGTCAGTAGTCTAAATATCATTTTCAAATATGAATTACTATTGGCCTTTGGATTGGATTGGATTTCCATTGGATTTTAAAGTCAATAGTATAAATCAATCAACAATAAAATCTTCAATTTATACTATAAATACATAAATACACCTACGTTATGTTCACTTTTAATTAAAAAACCTCAAGCAGAAATGGTCTTACCCTCTTTTTTCTTCCCCTTCATATGGCTTCTATTAATATTGACACCGTCAAATGCCGCCACCGGCATAGCCAATACCACCACCACCACAAAGCCAAGCTGCCAGCGCCAATGCGGAAATGTCATCGTTCCATACCCATTCGGTATTGGAATCGGAGCCGGCTGTGCCATACAAAACGAACCATTTTTTGAAATGAACTGCAACACTTCCTTCAATCCCCCAAAACTCTACATAGGAAAAGGTAATGTAACATTTTTCTTATCTTTATTTTGGACGGTGAAAATTGTGCCGTTCTATTTTTGATATAAATAATATTTACAGTTTTTAAGGAGTGTGACTGCATAGTATCAGAGGTGTAGTTATTGACCTCTTTCCCTTTAGACAGGACCAGTTGCAAATGTTTTTTTGGTATTCGTAGTTGTCAAAAACTTCTGTTCCATTGTGATATGATTTTTTTTTATACTAGTACTAAATTTTGAATAAGAAAATTCTTTTAAATAAGGATAAAATGTAGGTTCTACGGTGATTTTTGTTTATAGTATTACAAAATTTTGAGGACAAAATTTCTTTTAGGACTGCTATATTATATGTTCCAGTCATTTTTGTTTATACTGGTACAAAATTTTGAGAACGAAATCTCTTTGAAAGAGGGTTGACTACAACAATCCCTAGTGATAATTTTGTATCCCCAGAAAATGGTAATTTTGTATTTTGGATTTAATTAATAATAATTTAACGATGATATTGGTGATGATGTTTGTATGGGTTTTCTCACCCCTACAGGTAATCTGGAGGTAATTGAAATTACGGACACCCACATTCGGATTAAGACTGTTGTGTCTTTCAATTGCTATAATCAATCTGGAGGGTTGACGAGACGGACAAATTGGTGGTCTCATTTGAACACCGCCCATTTTACATATTCTGAATTGAATAAGTTTATGTTAGTTGGGTGTGATGATCTTGCCACAATTGAGGGGTATCAGGGAAGGAATTTTACCAGTGGATGTATGTCAGTTTGTTCGGATTTGCAAGATGTGCGTAGTGGTTCTTGCTCAGGCAGTGGGTGTTGTCAAGTTTCAATTCCAAAGGGTTTAAAGGGGTTTGATGTTGAACTGAGGAGCACGAGAAATCACACACAGGTATGAATGTTTATTTTGTTTAATAGGTTTTTAGTATGTTGATTAAAACATTGCCAAAAAGAATAGTTAAAGCGTGTGAGTTTGTTCCGGTGGTAAAAGAATTTCATCCTAGCCCAAAGCTTCAAGTTTTAGTCTCACAAGCACCCATGTGAAGTGAGAGTAGACTCGTAATTTAAGATGGATTGGCAACAAAACTTCAAATATTGTAGGCTAGATTCAAAAAATTATTTTTTAATTAGTATTGAACGCTTTTAATTATAAAGGTGTTTATTGCTCTTTTCACTTGAGTTTTTATTCTTTCAAATATCACTTAAATTTTGAAATTGGGGAGAGGAACGAGATATTGTGATCTATGCAAATTTTCAATTAAGATTTTTTATATGCAGAAGAAACTCGGATTAAACAAACTTTAAAAGGTTAATTTAATGCATTTCTTTCCTATGGAAAACCAAGTTTTTTCCTTCCTCTCACTCGCCTCAACCTTAAAAACATTTTTCCATATGAAAACTTGTTTCCTTTCCATATTAACCACTCAAATACAGTTAATATATGATAGTATAAAAATCGCCTCCCAATTTTCAAGAAAACATTGAAACTTTCTCCTTTCTCACGTTTTAAAGCAACTCCATTGCAAATATGAATTGGAAGAAAATAAAGTGCCACGTAAGACAAATGGTTATTGAATTGAAAAAAATCATCTTCAATGCAACTATATGAATAAAAATCATGAAGATGATGTGGTAAAAATTAGGGAAGAAATTGTGATGTTGAGCATCTACATCTAGAGGGTTTCTTAGACAATGTCTAAGTTACACGTCATTGTTTTTATTTTAAAAGTTTATTTTTCAAACTTTAATAAATTTTAACTTTTATTATGTAATTTTAGTTTAAATAAATTTTATATTATTGAAAAATATTCGCCATACTCTTTCAAACAAGATCTATATTCATTATAAAAAATAATTGTAAAAAAATTACAAGGACAATCTTCTAAAGAATAGCATTGGAGATGGTATTTTTAGAATATGACTATGTCTCTTGACACGCTTACATGTCCATGTATTTCATAGATCTAATTCATATTTGCATTGGAGATGTTCTAAGTTTTGTCCATCATTCAACGTATTGTTCTCTATCTATTTTCCTTTTGCTCTCTTTAAATTTGAATATTCTTGGCTTTGATCTGCAGGTACCATTTAATCCATGTGGGTATGCATTTCTTGGGGAGCCGGACAGGTTCATATTTCGAGGTGCTTCGGATCTTTCAGACCCGACTTTTAGGAATAGGACCCGAGAGAGTGTGCCTGTGGTTCTTGATTGGGTAATTGGGGACCAGAGTTGTGATGATGCTAAAAATTCTAATGATTCTGCTTGCCTTCAAAATAGTCAATGTGTTGATTCACATACTGGATTTGCTGGGTATCGTTGTAGATGCAATGATGGTTTTGAGGGCAATCCCTACCTCGCTCCCGGTTGCACAGGTTTGTTCTTGATAACTGCATTCATCAATGTTTTAAGTAGACTAGTCATAGTGCACGTGCGTTGCACGTGACTATTTGTCGTGTAATAAATGCGTAAAAAAATTAATAATAATTACATTTATGTTAAGAGACAATTATATATACAAATTAAACTTTTGAACTTAAAAATAGGTACATCATAAAAAAATGAAAATAAAACCATAGTAAATCTTTTTTTTTGCCTTAGGCTCATTCATACTTCATGTTTCCTTTTTAATTCACCACTTAGAGTTATCCGGCATGTAAATTTAGTTCGAAAAATATTGTTATTAAACTACTTTCGGCTTTTATCAAAGCAAATAATGTATTGGACTTTGCTAGCATGAAAGATACTATAAGTTTTTTAAACTTATAGACAATTTCTAACCACAAATTTGAAAAAGATACCCTCTCTTACTCAAACTCTATGATTAGTCTTGAAAAAAAATAAAAATATTCATTATCATTAAATTCATAATTACAAAATTAAGGCTATTTTTTCAATCTTTTATACAAATCCATCTATCTGACATTTCTGTTATTGTAAAATTGGATTCTCCATTATCAATTATAAATAGGATATGCTCATGTATATAATATATTTTTTTAGATTTATAAAGATATTTTAAAACTATTAAAGTATTAAAAGAGGTTAAGTGAATTCAACACTAAAATTAAAATACTCAATTTGGGATATCCAAAAAAAAATAGACTTTTAAACTCAACCATGTGACATTTGTATTAATGTTAAATTAGATTTTTCCATTACCAATTAGAAATAGGATATGCTCAAGTATATAAAAAATATATATATATATATATAATATTTATAAAAAAGGATTTAAAACTATTAAACGATTAAAAGAGGCTAGTTGAATTGCTAAAACTCTAAGGGTGTGTTTGATAAGCCATATTTTCCATGGAAAATATGGCTTTTCTACCTAAATTCCTTCTTTTGTGGTGTTTGATTACAAAAATTTTCTAGGGAGTCAAACTTCCACTTTTTTTACTATTCATCCCATTTTCCTTGCAAAGATGGAAAATATTTTCTTTGGGGGGAGGTGGTTTTTATTTTCCAGGTAATTCGCACAACGTTCGAGGCAAGCCACCCATTCCCCTGTTTTTGATGAAGTAAAATTGTTAGAAAAATAAAAAAAATGTTTTAAAAAAAACTGTTTTTTGATGAAGTATACTTGTTAAAAAAAAAAACTGTTTTCAAAAAAACATTTTTTTGATGAAGTAAAATTGTTAAAAAAAAAAAACTGTTTTTGAAAAAACTGTTTTTCAATGAAGTGTGGTCTAATGCAGCAAAAAAAAAAACTGTTTTTGATGAAGTAAAATTGTTAGAAAAATAAAAAAAGTGTTTTAAAAAAAACTGTTTTTTGATGAAGTATACTTGTTAAAAAAAAACTGTTTTAAAAAAAACAGTTTTTTGATGAAGTAAAATTGTTAAAAAAAAAACTGTTTTTGAAAAAACTGTTTTTCAATGAAGTGTGGTCTAATGCAGCAAAAAAAAAAAAAAACTGTTTTTGATGAAGTAAAATTGTTAGAAAAATAAAAAAAGTGTTTTAAAAAAAACTGTTTTTTGATGAAGTATACTTGTTAAAAAAAAAACTGTTTTCAAAAAAACTGTTTTTTTATGAAGTAAAATTGTTAAAAAAAAAACTGTTTTTGAAAAAACTGTTTTTCAATGAAGTGTGGTCTAATGCAGCAAAAAAAAAAACTGTTTTTGATGAAGTAAAATTGTTAGAAAAATAAAAAAACTGTTTTGAAAAAAACTGTTTTTTGATGAAGTATACTTGTTAAAAAAAAAACTGTTTTCAAAAAAACAGTTTTTTGATGAAGTATACTTGTTAAAAAAAAAAAACTGTTTTCCAAAAAACTGTTTTTCAATGAAGTGTGGTCTAATGCAGCAAAAAAAAACTGTTTTTGATGAAGTAAAATTGTTAGAAAAATAAAAAAAGTGTTTTAAAAAAAACTGTTTTTTGATGAAATAAACTTGTTAAAAAAAATAAAAACTGTTTTAAAAAAAACAGTTTTTTGATGAAGTAAAATTGAAAAAAAAAACTGTTTTTAATAAATCTGTTTTTTAGGCAAATTCCATGTAAAAAAGATACAAGTTCCATGGAAAAAGGTTCAAGTTCCATGGAAAATAATAGCTATCAAACAACAAAAGTTGGAAAAAGTTACAATTACCATAGAAAATAATGTCTATCAAACACCAAAAGATGGAAAAGTACACTATTTTCCGGGTAGAAAATTAAGGCAATCAAACACATTTAATTGACATTTTCCATGCAATTCAATTCTAGGCAATTCAATTGCCTGGAACTTATTTTCTTTCCATGCAAATTCCATGCTCGCAATCAAACGCACCCTAACTTGTTTTCTTATAAAGTTTGGTGCAATGATTATTTACAAATAAAAAAAAACTAAAGTACTTATTCAGACACTAAAAAAAATATTAGATTCTTAATTTGAAATATTTTTTAAAAATTACTCGATCAATATCTTATGTTTAATTTTTTTTTTTTTTTTTTTTTTTTTATCAGCATGTTTAATTTTGCATGGGTTAAAATGTTATTAATGATAAAGATGGGTTAAAATTTAGTAATGTTTAGCCTTAATTAAATATGTAGCTAAGAATTGACTGAGAGTGATACAATTTTAGTGGATTTTATTATGTATTAACATACTCAAATTTCTTTGCATTTTCTATTTCTAAGAATAAAGCTACTCAACTATAGGTGTTATATATATTACCAAAATTATAATACAAATAGAATATGTGATTGATATTTATACATCAATTTATTGTGTTTTAGATTAGAATTCTAATTGGAATAAAAATATTATTAAATAAATTAGGACTTATGATCCAAAAATAATATAATACACCGTTGGTTAAGAATTACAATATGTTTACCATTTCCAAAAATAAAATTAAAAATTCTCAATTACAATGGATTTATAAAATTAAAACAAAGATTTTCTTGCAAGAATCCTACTATAAATAAAATATGTGATTGGTATTCAAATCTTAATTTATAGTATTTTAGATTAGAGTCCTAATAGAAATAAAATATAAATTGAAGGTAAATTAAATTTAAAGAGTACTGGATTGCTTTTAATTCCAACTAAAAAGACCAAATAAAGAATGATATATTTAATGTCTAATTAAATGTGGTACCTTTTATTTAGTATTTAGTATCTAATATATCTTCTTAACCGGTTAATAAAAGTGCAAAACACTTTTAGTGTAAATTAACCCACCTTATTCACACTTTTTAAAAAGACTAAATAGAGTAAGATTTAATATCTAATTAAATGTGGTACTTTTTATTTAATAGTTAGTATATAATAAATATTCTTAACCAATCGGTAAAAGTGCAAAACTCACGCTTTTATAATTAGTATAGATATAATAAAGTTATCAATGCCTTTTATGAAGCATTACTTGAACTATTAACTAGGTCATTTAAATTGGTACATATCTCAGTATTATGCAATTGTAACCCACCTGACACTATATGGGTACATCACGGAAAAAAAGATGAAGAACAAATTGACTACGACAGGTGAAGTTCCAAGTGACTACCATCATGTATGCAGGGAGGAAAATCTTGTGAACCATGTAATGAGCTTATGTGGCACTTCACCAATAGATCACTAAATATACTGCCACTAGACGCACCAAGCACAAACTAATCAATTTTGGCATTAAGATGATGTTTTGTCATGTAAAATTCTGGCCCACGTGCTTCTAGTAATTCTGGTATGCTATTAGTAATAAACTTCTTCCCTATTGACTAAAAAAAAATCAAAATTCCCCTAGAGGGCATAACAAGGAGAAGAAATAAAACAAGAATCACTTGTTACAATAGCCTAATCTTTGTGTATTGGATCCTTGCCTTGGCAGATATTGATGAGTGTATGGATCCAAACCATTTGTGTGAGAAGAAATGTATTAATACTCCAGGGGGTTATAATTGCTCTTGCCCAGATGGTTTCTTTGGTGATGGTAGAAAAGATGGCCGTGGTTGCATTGCTAAGAACTCACAATTCCCAGTCCTCAAGTTCTCTCTTGGTAAAACCATTTGATCACTTTGCAATATACACGTGCACAAATAAAAATATACGAGCACATATACATGCAATTATTTCATGGTAGCTTTTGTTGCCAAAGCGGAGTAGGTTTCTGTCCGAGCAATGTATTGACGTCAAAGATTGATGTACAAGTATTCAATGCAAATATTTCTTTGGTAACAGTGCTAGCAGGAAGTACACGCTAGCTAGTGAGGCGACCGCCTCCGTGCCTAACTTTCTAAATATTTAAGGGGTGTCCAATTTTTATATGTACTTAGTCAAGTTTTTTCCTAATTATAATTTGTTGCGGTCCCGCATTAGTCTAATTCTTTTCAAAGTCTTTTCTATATCCACATAGGAGGGGTCTTACATTACAAATTCGCGTCGTGCCTTATCCTTTGGGCCAGCCTTGTCTAGCAGGGGTCAAAATTACCTTGACAATAGCATTTATTCTTATTTCTTCTAATTGAGATTTGTTTACTGTGTCTTCCAATAACATGCAGGTTTGGGATTTGGTTTTTTGTCCTTGCTCATTAGCGTAACTTGGTTATATTTTAGCATCAAGAAAAGGAAGATCATTAGACAAAGGGAGAAATTCTTTAATCAAAATGGTGGGTCCTTGTTGAAGCAACAAATCGCTTCAAATGAGGGTGGTGTAGAGTCAACAAAAGTCTTCACGGTTGTAGAGTTAGAAAAAGCCACCAATAACTATGCTGATGATAGGATCCTTGGCCGAGGTGGTTCTGGTACAGTTTACAAAGGAATTTTACTAGATAAACGGGTAGTAGCAATAAAGAAGTCTAAAATAATGGATAAGAGTCAAATTGGGCAATTCATCAATGAGGTGGTTATTCTCACACAAGTTAACCATCGAAACGTGGTAAAGCTCTTAGGGTGTTGTTTGGAGAGTGAACTCCCGTTATTGGTTTATGAATTTGTATCTAATGGTACACTTTTTGAATGTATCCATAATAGAGGTGGAATGAACATGTTATCTTTGGATAATCGTTTAAGAATAGCAGTTGAAGCAGCTGGTGCACTTGCTTATCTTCACTCTGAAGCTTCAATTCCCATCATTCATAGAGATGTAAAGTCCACCAATATTTTATTAGACAATAATAACACTGCCAAATTTGCGGATTTTGGAGCGTCGAGGTTAGTCTCGTTGGATCAAACTCAAGCGACTACATTAATTCAAGGGACTTTAGGGTACTTGGATCCTGAATACCTACATTCAAGTCTGTTAACAGATAAGAGTGACGTTTATAGCTTTGGAGTGGTTCTCGCAGAGCTTTTAACGGGAATGAAACCATTTTCTCGGGAAAGAATGCAAGAAGAAAGAAACCTAGCGACTTATTTCATCATGGCCATGAAGCAAAACCGTTTATTTAAAATCCTTGAGCCTGGGATCTTAAAAGAAGGAACTCTAGAGCAACTTCAAGCAATCGCTGAGCTTGTGAAGAAATGTCTTAACTTAAATGGTGAAGATAGACCAACAATGAAAGAAGTGGCAATGGAACTCGAAGGTTTGAGGAAGTTCACAAAATATCCTTGGGCCATTCAACAAAGACATGACGAGTTTGAATGCTTAGTGAGTGAATCGGACCTTTACAGTATCCCATTGAACCCATGTGCTAACTAAAGTTGACCTTGATGGACCATATAGCTCAAATGGTTCTCAAATGATGATGTTCCCAATAAATAGCCCTAGATAACTTTCATTGTGGATGGCGAATTTGCAGTGCATGGGGTTTAATTTTTCTTTTGGTAGTGTTATTGGCTAATATTATTGAAGAAACATTGTGTTCAGATTTGTAGCATTGGACTCGTGATTTTTCATCATCTTGTGTAGTGTGTATTATAATTTTGGTTCGTTCAAAATCTGTTTATTTACACTTACTGTATAGTGTATTGATCTTTTCACGAATGCATGTCTACTAAATAATTTGTAAATTTGTTTTATTCTCTAAGTAGAAAATAAGGTGAAAATGGGAAGACTATTTTGTTTCTGGTATTATAACTGCTTCTAAGAACATTTTTTTTAAAATTGTATAGATTAACTATTTAATTTGTCTCATTCTCCATAGCAAGGGCAGCAATTTGAAAATGGAAGCAATTAACATTATTAAAAAAAAGTTTTCTAAAATTGCCACAAAATGAAATATTCATGTCTAAAAATGTTAGCATGCCGTTGTCATTTTCTGTTTGTACACAAGGTTAAAATTAATATCGTATTATTTATCTCATGAGATAAAAGAGTATTTACTTATATTTTGGCACATCATTAGGATACAAAATTTTGCAAGACGCGTCTTTTTTTTAGAGAAAATCCACTAGGCCCTAAGGCAGTAGGGCACTGCCATAAAAAGAGAAAATAAAAAGAGGGTTACAAAAGCCCAACCTCTAAGCTTGAAAGAAGAGATATACAGATACAATGTAGGCCAACAAAAGGAATTTTTATGCCTATACAAAAAATTGTTTGTGAACTGATCTAACATATGCATGTAGATCAAGAGCCAAACGGAACAGCAACAGAAAGAGTACAAAAACAAAAAGTATTGCCAAAACCAGTCAAAAGAGATGGAAACTGAGTTGTTGACCTAAGGTCATAATCTTATTTTGATAATAACAATAAATCAATCATGTGTAATTTAACATGTTTCTTGATATAAGTATACAGTTCATTTACTTGGAAAATTCAAGAAAAACATGACAAGGATCAATCTTTCATTATTCGATCATTGGACAAGACAAGAAAGATCAAATCTCTCAATGCAAATCATGAAGCACAAATGAATAAAAGACTATATGAAAAGCTTCAAGGAAAAATTTCAAATAAAGATCAATCTGAATAAACAAATTAAAGCATTCGAAGACTCGTTAATTCAGTAATTGAGTGAGTGCTTAAGATTTATATAAAGTTATTTATTGATCAAATCCCTATAGCTCAAATGTATTCATGCATGTTTTAAAGATTGATTCAAACAATCTTAAAATTGAATTTATTTGAAAAACATCATTTTACAAAGACCGAGTTTCAAAATAAATTCATATTAATTTTAAATGATCATATTTTAAGATCTAATAAAAATAGGTATCTTAGAAATATATCTTTGAGGTTCAAAAATCATTAGAATTTTATTTGGAACAAAATTGTTAAATTGCAAAAATATTTTTATTTTACATTTAAAATTTGCTCAATTTTCGCACAGTTTTTATCTAACGGTAAGATGGAGGCCTTCCCGGACTTCGATTATTTTGAAATTTTTACAGTAGTTAGACAACATCTCTTAACACGTTTGACTAGAATTGGAGCATTATCCAACGGTCAAATTGGGAGAAATTATCAAAACAAATTTAAATTTTTTGTCAAAACCAGCTGTTGAAAAGTTTGAAAATGTATACCTTTGACCCAAAAGCTTTCTTAATCATCCCCAACGTCCATATGGTTTTGTAAGCTATATATATGAGGTCCTAGACATGTTTTATCATACCTTGAATCATTCTAATACTCTATTATTCATATATTCAAATATACAAAGATTCAAGAAAACATTTTGATCAATCTTTTATCTTTTGAGCTATATATTTTGATCAATCTTGATAACTGTAGTGTGAGCTTCCTTTGTAATCTTCAAATACAATTGAGAGTTATTGTATTGGTGTGTATCACCACAAACAATTCATTCTTCATTTCAAAAGAAAGTTTGTCTCTTTGTAAAGTAAGAGAGCATATCTTGTGAGAAGTGTAGTGAGTATAGCTACATTGTGAGTGTTGTGTGCATAACAACATTTGTATTGAGATTTGATCTTCACCCAAAGAAGATTGAATAGTGGAAATTCTCAAAAAACTAACCGAGCACGGACGTATGGTTTAGGAAACCGAACCGTGAGGACAAAAAGTCTCGAGCTTCAAATTGGTTTAATCTTTCTAAACTCAAGCTCTCTTTTTATTGCGATATTATTACTTGTATTTTGAGATTTCTTATTTTCTTATCTTGGGATTGATTACTTGAAATTTATTATTTTCTTAATATTGTCGCTTAGCTAAGTTGCTTTGCTTAAATATTTTAAAAACGTTTTAATTCTGCATTAAATTTTTAAAACCCTATTCACCCCCGTCTAGGATTGTTTTTCGACCAACAATTAGTATCAGAGGTTGTACTCTTATTTTGATTTAACAATCTTAGAGTTTACGATCATGTCTATATATCAAGGAACCGGTTTTTTCGAAGGTCTATCCACCTATAGACCACCCCTATTTGATGGTAAAAATGGAGAGTTATACTTGAAGGACCCTATGAAATTACCAAAAGAGATGATAGTGAAAAAATTGTTCCTAAGAAAATGTCCGAGTATGATGAAAATGATATTAAGAAAATTCAATATAATGCTAAAGCCTTAAATGCTTTAAATTGTGCATTAAGCATAGATGAATATAACAAAATTTCTAGTTGCAAAACGGCCAAAGAAATTTGGGATAAACTTGAGGTTACTTACGAAGGAACCACTCAAGTTAAAGATGATAACATAAATATGCTTGTTCATGAATTTGAATTATTTAAAATGGAGCCTAATGAATCTCTTGCTTCCATGTATAGTAGATTTTCTATTATTACTAATGATTTGGATCTTCTTGGAAAAGTTTATTCTAATGAAGATAAGATAAGAAAAATTCTTAGGATTCTTCCAAAGAAGTGGCATTCATAAACGCATAATATTGTCATTAATATGCTCTTTTTCGGAGTCGTTTGACGCGTTTAACTCTCTAAAACCATTCGGTTTGCTAATTTATCTCGCGATTAGTCTCGTAGCATATTTTGTATTTAACATTGCTTGGAAAGGCGTGTTTGTGTTTATTTTATTGCCTTTAGATCTTGAGGAATTTATTGAGTACAAGAAGAATGATCAACCAAGCAATTGTTGGCCTTTAAAGCAAAAAGTCAAGGAAAAGTCAAATAGTTTGATCAATCGAGCTCATTCCTTGATCTATCAAGAGTTGACAACAAGAGTTGGATCTATCTAGCTCAAGCCAAAATTAATCTAGATGGCTTGCTTTGTCTTTTATGACACCTCCCCTATTTTGATAGCTAGCTTGGAGACTAAATAGTGGTCTAAATCTCTCTCTCCTAGAATATTGTATTTTATACAAGAGTGGCTATTTTCCAATGGACAAAGGGGATAGTTTTTCTTGGATATTTAGTAGAGAGAGGAGAAGGAGACAACACACTCATCTATATATATTGTCTCCATTACTGTATTGAAAAAAAAAATACTTAGACTCTTGGATTATTAATAGTTTTATTTGCTTGTCTTGAATATCACTCTCTCTCTAGAATTTGTAATTTTATCTTCATTGAAGAGAAGTGGAATACACTTCTATAATTCTTGTCTCTACATTTATTATGGAGTAAATTTCTTTGCTAAGGCTAAAAGATGAAGTTTGCAATGCATTAATTATGTAAGTTCATTTCTCATTCCATTGTTAGTATTGTTAAATACTTGTTGAATCCTTCATCTTCTCCATTTAATCAACCATCCATAAGCTAGTAAGATAATCTTCATAAGATGATTTGACTTTGTATGCCTTGTATACCTAGTGCTCAAGCATTAATGAAGAGATGGTACACTTGTGTATTTCTTACTAGCCTATGTTCATTCCTTCTATGAATGAGATACTTTTCATTGCCAAGCATGATTAGTCTTTGATATTCATGGAAACACCATAAATTTGAGATTCCAATCCTTGAATGCTTTAATGATATGTTGAGTGCTTTCTACACTTTATGTGATTTTGAGACTCAATATTTTCTTAGTTAAGGTGTTGCCAAAGAGGATCTCTTAAGTTTATGTCATAAACAACTCCACTAATCACCTTAAGGATTCGATTTGTATTTATCAATATGTCTATACCGGACGGTTCATCCACCACCTAGACCTCCCAACCTTAGGCAAAGGAAATGTTATGATTTATTGTGCTTAACTCTTTAAGTGGCCAATTTCATAATCAAGTCAATTGCCTAGGGGAAACTAACAATGAGTTCTCAAATGCCTAGTTTAAATTTATGCCTTTTATTTTGGTGTATCTTAAATTTGTATCTTGGTTGAGCATTATATGGGAATGGGTTGCTTTTGCTTCACACCCTTTGATTACAAGATACAAAGGAGAGATACACTTGTGTTAAGTTTTGCTTACACCCTTTCTTTACATGGCATTTATATGGGAATGGGTTGCTTTTGCTTCTCACCCTTTTGCTTAGAAAAGTGTAAGATACTTAACACTTAGGAATTGCATTGAGAACTTTGAATGAGATTGATTCTACATAATGTTGCAAAGCAAATGAATTCTATAATGCCTTAGCCTTTTCTCATCATTTGATACATCACTTTAATTTGCATAACTTTAAAATCAACCAATCCACTTCTTTAAACAAAGCCTTGGACTGGTAATCGCTTCATCGTCTTTCTGACTATCATTGTGGTTCGACACTTGGACTTACCAAGTATTATAACTTGACAACCTACATTTGGGTTCATAAGCGCGGAAGTATTTCAGCCACGTCAAGTTTTTGGCGCCGTTGCTGGGGATACGGCGAAAGATGAATTACGGGTTTTGTACAAAAATCCGCTTTGTAAGTATCTCTTCTCCCTTTATGAATAAGTTTTTCTTGCTTATTATTTTCTTCTTTTATAGGTGGCAATTTTCTTTAAGATCACCTTCCCGGGCTTATGCTCGGGGACTTGTACATTGATCTTCGAATAAGTCCACCAAGAGGCCAACCACTACCAAGGCATCCTTCTCCATCACCTCCTCCATCCGAGATGGATAACGAGGACAATGAGTCAAATGCCGGAGAGAACAATGATCACAATCGTCCAGTCTGCACAATGCGAGATTACTTTCAACCTCCTCGAGGCACTTCAAACTCTTGCATTGTCATTCCCACGGGTCAAGCCGGAACATTCACTCTCAAACCGGGCATGTTACAACATATACCATCATTTCATGGTATGGATTCTGAAAACCCTTACTTGCATTTAAAAGATTTTGAGGAAGTTTGCTCTACTTTTAGAGAAGCTAACACAAATGAGGAAGTAATGAGGTTAAAACTTTTTCCATTCTCTTTAAAAGATAAAGGAAAAATATGGCTAAATTCTCTACATCCCAATTCCATTCGAACGTGGCAAGAATTGCAAATCGAATTTTTAAAGAAATTCTTTCCCGTTCATTGAACTAATTCTTTGAGAAGACAAATTTCAAATTTTTCTCCTAAAGAAAATGAAAGTTTTTACAAGTGTTGGGAAAGATACAAAGAGCTTTTGAATTCTTGCCCTCATCATGGACATAAGACATGGAGTATTGTTAGCTATTTTTACGAAACACTCACTCCCGCCATGCGCACGTTTGTAGAAACGATGTGCAATGGAAATTTTTTGAGTAAAAGTCCGGAGGATGCTTTATTGTACTTTGATGAAATAGCCGAAGGTGCCCAAAATTGGAACACCTACACGGACGAGGTTAAGGGTAAAGTTTCCGAGAGGGGTGGTTTGTACCAATTGTCCAAAGGTGATGACATGGAGTTAAAATTTATGCAATTGTCAAAGAAAGTTGAAGCCATGGAGTCTAGTAAAATGAGGGAAGGTAGTGTAGGTACTAGCACCATTTGTGTCATTTGTGAGAAGGTGGGACATTCCACGGAGGAGTGTCATACAATTCCGGCCTTCAAAGAGGTCCTTCAAAGTCCCTCATAAGTCAATGCCATGAACTCATACTCTAGGCCACATAATGACCCATTTTCTCAAAGGTACAATGAAGGGTGGAGGAATCATCCTAACTTTAGTTGGGGGGAAACCAAAATGCTCATCAAAATTCGAATGTAAATTTAAATTCCTACCAACAAAGACCACCTCCACCCCAAAACAACTATTTTGGCCAAACTAACCCAAACTCAAATTCCAATTTGGAGTCTCTTTTGTGGCAATTTATAGATAAGACCAATAGAGAGGTTAGTGATTTGAAACCCAAATGTCCAAACTCACTACCGCTTTGTCCACTCAAGAAAAAGGGAAGTTTCCATCTCAACCCTTAGCTAACCCAAGAGGCCAAGCTTTAGTGATCAATGAGGGTGAGCCAAGTGGGAATGTCGAGGAGTTGAAATCCATCACCGTCCTTAGGAGTGGAAAAGAGATTGACAAAACTATAGTTTCTAAGGACAAAAAGCCGGTGGACATATCCGAGTCAAGTCAAGATGAGGAGATCACCCAAGAAGAGAGAATGAAAAAAGAAGAGAGAGTTGGAAAAGAGGATTTGGAAAAAATCAAGAATAGTGTTAAAATCCCTTTTTCGGAGAGGTTATCTTAACCTTTCAAGGAGACCCGAAATGCCGAAATTCTTGATTTTTTAAACAAGTCAAAATTAACATTCCATTGCTTGATGCGGTAAAACAAATTCCTTCTTATGCAAAATTTTTAAAAGATTTGTACACCACCAAAAGGCGATTGAATGTTAAAAAGAAGGCATTTATGGCGGAACAAGTGAGTTCAATAATGTAAGGCACTCGAATTCCAAAATTCAAAGATCCCGGTTGCCCCACTATTTCTTGTTTGATTGGCAACTTTAGAATCAAAAATGCTTTCGGTCTACTAACAATTGGGGTTATGAGAGTTGAAACCCACGAAAGTCACGATCCAATTCGCGGATCGATCGGTCAAGATTTCAAGGGGAATTATAGAGGATGTGTTAGTTCAAATTGATAAATTCTATTTTTCCATGGATTTCATAGTTCTTGACATGCAACCGGTATCCAATCCCGGAAATAAGATTCCCGTAATCTTGGGAATACCCTTTCTTGCAACATCAAATGCTATTATCAATTGCAAGAATGGGATAGTAAAATTGGCCTTTGGAAATATGACTCTTGAGCTCAACATGTTTTCAATAAGTAACAAACAAGATGATTTTGATGATGAGATTGAACATGTTAACATGATAGAGTCACTAGTACAAGACCATTTTTCTTTCACTTATGAATCGGAATCATTGGAAGATTTGTTAACCACTCCCAATGATCCCGAGGAATGTATGCATTTGTTTTCTTTGGATGATAGGAACAAGGAAGAACTCTTGAAGAATGAAGAAAATGCACAAGTGGAACCGCCAAAGCTTGAAGGAAAGATGGAGCTCAATCCTCTTCCTAGCAATTTGAAGTACGTTTTCCTAGGTACTCTCGAAACTTACCCCGTGGTAATCTCCTCCGAACTCTCAAAGGATCAAGAATAACGGTTGGTAAGTATGCTAAGTAAGTATCGAAAAGCTTTTGGGTGGAAGTTGACCGACCTCCAAGGAATTAGTCCATTAATGTGCACTCACAAAATTCACTTGGAGGAAGGTGCAAAGTCATCAAGGCAATTTTAATGCCGGTTAAACCCTCACATGCAAGAAGTAGTAAGAACCGAGGTGTTGAAATTGCTTGATGCCAAGATCATCTATCCAATTTCGGATAGCAAATGGGTGAGTCCGACCCAAGTTGTACCTAAAAAATTCGGGCTTACGGTAGTAAAGAATGAAAATGATGAGTTGATACCCCAAAGAGTCACCACCGGGTGGCGAATGTGCATAGACTACCGTAAGTTAAATGAAGTCACTAGAAAGGACCATTTTTCTCTTTCATTTTTAGATCAAACACTTGAACGAGTGGCGGGTCATGAGTTCTATTATTTTTTAGACGAATTTTCCGGGTACAACCAAATTGAAATTGATCTTGAGGACCAAGAGAAAACAACCTTCACATGTCCGTTCGGTACTTTTTCTTATCGAAAAATGCCTTTTGGTTTGTGCAATGCACCGACCACTTTTCAAAGATGTATGTTGAGCATTTTTAGTGATATGGTAGAGAAAACTCTAGAGGTTTTTATGGAAGATTTTACCGTTTACGGTAAGTCGTTCGATAATTGTTTGCTCGATGTTGAACATGCGTTAGCAAGGTGTATCGAGAAGCAACTCGTCCTCAATTGGGAGAAGTGCCACTTCATGGTGACAAAGGGCATTGTATTGGGCCATGTTGTATCGGGAAAAAGCATCGAAGTAGACAAGGCAAAGATCGAGCTTATTTCAAAGCTCCCCACCCCCAAGTCAATCAAGGATGTTCGCTCATTCTTGGGGCATGCCGGATTCTACCGAAGGTTCATTCAAAATTTTAGCACCATTGCTAAGCCCATGTGCAAGTTGCTCTTGAAAGATGCTCCATTTGAATGGACCAAGGAATGTGAAGAAGCCTTTGTAAAACTCAAGCACATGCTCACTACCGCACCCATCATGCAAACCCCCGATTGGAGTTTTCCATTTGAACTCATGTGCGATGCAAACGATTATGCCGTAGGGCCAGTCCTCGGTCAAAGAAAAGACAAGAAGCCCAGAGTTATTTACTATGCAAGCCGAACTCTTAACGATGCCCAAATGAACTACACAACAACGGAGAAAGAGCTCTTGGCCATAGTATTTGCCCTTGACAAGTTTCGGTCCTATCTCATTGGATCACCTACTGTCATCTTCACTGATCATGCGGCTCTCAAGTAACTTTTCACGAAGAAAGACGCTAAGCCGAGGCTTCTAAGATGGATTTTTCTTTTACAAGAATTCAATCTTTTCATAAAGGACAAGAAGGGTGTTGAAAATGTGGTGGCGGATCATTTATCCCGCCTTTCATTCACCAACCACATTGAAGAGAGTACTATCAAAGATTCTTTTCCGGATGAGCAACTATTCACAATCTCTACTTCACCATGGTATGCTGATATCGTGAACTATCTTGTCACCGAAAAGATGCCAAGCCCTTGGAGTACCCAAGACCGAAGGAAATTCTTGTCCGAGGTCAACCGTTTCTATTGGGATGACCCGTACTTGTTCAAGTATGGGGCGGATCAAATAATTCGACGATGTATTCCCAATGATGAGTTCGAAGGAGTTCTAAGCTTTTGCCATAATGAAGCTTGTGGTGGACATTTCTCGGCCAAAAAAACGGCCGCCAAGATCCTTCAATGTGGCCTTTATTGGCCAACGATGTTCAAGGATGCCCACGCCTTTTGCAAAGCTTGCCCAAGATGCCAAATGCTCGGGGGAATCACAAGAAAAAGCGTGATGCCTCTCAACCCGATCCTTGTGGTTAAAATTTTCGATTGTTGGGGCATTGACTTCATGGGACCATTCCCATCCTTTTTTGGTAATCTCTATATCCTTCTTGTGGTTGATTATGTTTTCAAATGGGTGGAAGCCATATCTTGCAAAACAAATGATCACAAAGTTATGATTCGATTTTTAAAGGATAATATTCTTGCAAGATTTGGCACCCCAAAGGCAATAATAAGTGATGGAGGCTCACATTTTTGCAATAAACTTTTTGAATCATTAATGCAAAAATATGGTGTCAACCATAAAGTGTCCCTCGCTTATCATCCTCAAACAAATGGGCAAGCCGAGCTTGCAAACCGAGAGATAAAACAAATTTTAGAAAAAACGGTAAATCCGAATCGCAAAGATTGGTCATTGTGACTAAACGATGCTCTTTGGGCCTACCGAACGGCTTTCAAAACAACTCTCGGGATGTCACCATATCGCATTGTGTATGGCAAGCCTTGTCACTTGCCCGTTGAATTGGAGCATAAATCTTTTTGGGCGATAAAATTGGTGAATAGTGATTTTGAGGAATCTGGCAAAAATTGGATTTTACAAATAGAAGAATTGGAGGAATTGAGGAGAGACGCATATCAAAATTCAAAATTAAGCAAGGAAAAGGTGAAAAAATTTCATGATAAATTGATTTTACGAAGAGATTTCAAACTTGGTCAAAAAGTCCTTATTTATGATACGCGTCTCCACCTTTTTCCAGAAAAATTGAAGTCTCGTTGGACCGGCCCCTATATTGTCAAGCATGTATTTCCATTTGGGGCTGTGACGGTGGTTGATCCAAAAACGAATTTCGAGTTCAAAGTTAATGGGCAAAGATTGAAACCGTTTTTGGAAATCCCAACGCTAGAGGAGTCCACCCCTCTAAGAGACCCGACCTACGCCTAAAAGGCGTAAGTTAATGGGCAAAGATTGAAACCGTTTTTGGAAATCCCAACACTAGAGGAGTCCACCCCTCTAAGAGACCCGACCTACGCTTAAAAGGCGTAGGTCATTTTTGTAAATAATGTGTATATTTTTGTTTTTGGGAGTTTTCAAAAAAATTCGAGCTGTTCGGAGTCAAAAAGAAATTTCGAAAGCGATTTAAGGAAAAACGAGTGAAGTGAAGTAAATCGAGCAAGTGCAGGGGTTGGAACATGCCAAAAAAATATGAGAATGGTTGGTGAGGATGGAAGGATGATCTGCAAAAATTTTCAAAAAAATCCGAAAAGAAAAAGTTCAAAAAATCGGTACAGATTTACAACTTCTCGAATAAATTCGAGACCTTTGAGATGTCAAAAAAATTGGAGAATTTGTGGATAGAAGATAAAACATGAGAGGTTTATTGTTTTGTCTCTATAATAAAAAAAAAAAAAAAAAAAAAAAAAACCTCGATCGATCGAGCCAAAAGCTGGATCGATCCAACTTTGGCAGAACACTTTTGGATCGATCCAAAATTGTGCACAAAATCGTGGCTTCCTTCCCCATTGCCCACATTTCTCATAGACCCACCATTTCTCACATTTCCATTCTCTCCCCTTCAAACCCCCATTGCTATACACATCCAAACCTCCATTAACACCAAATCTCCATCAATTTCTTCAACATTTTTCATCAAATCCTTCCTAAAAACTCACCATTTTCTTTCTCTCAACCCAAACCCATCACTATTCATCATCTTCTCCATTCACCCATGTTCACTCATAGCCTCCAAAACTCCCATCAAACCTTCCAATCTTCCCCAAATCTTTCAAATCTCTTCATATCCACTCCTAATCTCCTTTTACCATCCAAGAAATCCCACAATCTTGCACAAATTTAGAGCTCTAGATCCAAACCCACCATTTTCTCTCTCTTCAAATCTTTCACCAAACCTCTCAATCTCTACTCAAAGCTCTCCTATTTCAACAATTCTTCATCAATCCTCTCCACATCTCACCAAATTTTGAGCTTTAGCCCCAAACCCATAACTTTCTCTCTCTAGAAAGTTTCTCACCAAAGCCCCCTCTAATGGCTTCCTCATCTCAACGCAATGTTGCAATGAAGCCAGTTACCACCCAAATCACTCTGAGAGGGCGCTATCAAGGCTTCCGAAATCAGAAAGAGTTTGATTGGTTTCAATACGCATATAAGAGCCGGCCGGTGGTCATCAAGAGACAAATCGATGTTACATCCTTGGACGACTTTTCGCAACGTGCGTCAATCCAACGACGGTCGGGGTGGGTCGAGTATCTCCAAAATGAAGGTAACCAATGCAACCTTTCTCTTTGTCGTGAATTAGTTGCTAGTTTGTTACCTATTTCGGATGAGTATTTTTCATTTGAGGGGTTCGGGGGGTGAAGGTTGCTTTTAACATGGTAACCGTTAGTGAAGTGATGGGTATTGAATCTTTGCCGCCTTTTCCCTCATATGATTTATCGGTACGGTGGGTTAGTCATGTGCCTCCGAACGATGCCTTAGCTAGGTTCTTATCCGGGCGGGATAGACAATGGGTAGGGTCAACATTTAACCGAAGTGATTTGGCCGAAAATTTGAGCACCTTGTGGTTGGTGGTGGCTAATGCACTTGATCCGACCTCTCACACTAGCCACATTTGCCGTCACCACGCGCTTGTCATGGAGGCAATTGCTCACAACAAGACGATTTGTTTTGTGAGATATGTGATATATAAGATCTCCTCTATGTATGAGTCATCGGCCCACAATGACACCATTAAATTTGGGGTTTTACTTACCAAATTGTGTTTGCAAGCGGGTGTTAGAGAGAGAGCCGATGACGAACGACAAATGCAATGTTCCGCCATTAACAAATCATCCGTTGCCCGCGCCGCCGGCCAATTGAGAAATTGCCGGGGAAATAATCCGCCGATTCAACAAGAGGAAGATGAAGCGGAGGAAGCACCAATTGAAGTAGAGGCTCCGGGATCGTCTCGGAGGAGACGAAGGAATAGTTCGGGCTCGGTTGAAATTTCGCATGATCATGTGGTGGACTCCTTAGATGTCATCCGGACGCAAATGGAAGTAATGAGAGGGATGATCCAAAGGAGGTTTACTAATTTGAATGATCGGGTTGAGAACATGACAAACCGTCAAGAGCTCATAGAAAATGAAATGTGGGCACACCATGCCTATCTTCAAGAGCAATTCGAGGCTCTTGCCATGCGATTTCCACCACCCCCGGATATGTGAATGTACTTCTTAAAACTCCCTTTTTATTGCTTTATTTTCTTTTTTTTTTTTTTTTTTTTGGGATGATGAATTGCTTAGACATAACTCCTTGTGATGGCTTGAGTTTTAACTTTGCATGTTTTGTTTGACTAATGCTAACCCGTTTGTTAGTAGTTTGTATATTTAAAGTAGCTTCGAAATCGACCCTAGCCTCATTTTGGAGAAATTGTAAGGCAATTTTCCACCAACTCGCCAATTTTCGTCGTCTTTAAGAGCATTGAGGACAATGTCAACTTTAAGTTGGGGGGTGAGCACTTTCAAATTTTCAAGCATGCTTTATTAATGATAATTTTCTCCATGCTAGGATCGATTTCACCATTTTATCGAAGTTTGAAAATGATGATCCATATTTTTTTAGAATTGTCCTTGAATTGATTGTTTTTGGCATGAATTTCTTGATTTGAATAGGTAGTTGATCGACAATCTCCATGGCATTGCTTGATTTAGATTCTTGGGCCTTGTAGTTTCTTATGAACATGCATAATGTTGTGATTTGATTTAGTCTTTGGTATCACATAGAATTATTTTCATCTTGTGTAGAGAGAAGTATTGTTCAAATGCAATAAAAGCTCTTTCAAAAAGATCCTCCTTAGAGGGGACACATGCATGGCACTTGCAAAAGATTTGGAAACTTGGATGACTTTTAAACTTAATATTGACTCTAAGCTCCACTTGACTAAATTCATAAGTCATTTTGTCTAATATTAAGGATAGGCAAAGGTTACCATATGGAAAAAGGGTGAATAGCTTCCTTTGATGAAAATAAAAAGAAAAGAAAAAAAAAAGCTATGAATGCAAAATCACAAAGTGAGACCGCTGCCCTCCATAGAGATGCAAACCACCTTGAGCTAATTTAGCAAAAAGTCCAAGTAAAAGATAAAGAAAAGTGCTTAAAATCGACAAAGTTCTTGAACTTTTGTGTTTGAAAGATTTCTCTCTACCACTATTGATGAATAAAATTGTTTGTGATTAAGAGTGATTGTGTCAAAATTTCATATGCATAGTGTGTTCAAATGGAAATGTGGAGCTAGTTTCTAAAAGAGATTGTAAGCAATGGAGATCGTCAATCAAATGCCAACATTTCGGAAATTGTAATAGTAATGCCAAACACTTAAATCAATTCATGGAAATGCTTCAATTCTACTTCTTTGAGTTCAAACTTCGGATGTTTGTGGGTATCATCTCTATAAACCCTCACGAGACACAACTCGTCTTCTAGGGGAACTAAGGAGTTCAAAGGCTTAATGCATGTGCTAAATGCATTTTCGGTTATTATATTTAGCATTTTTTTTAATTTGCTTGCTAAGGGACTAGCAAGAGATAAGCTGGGGTGAGTTGATAAACGCATAATATTGTCATTAATATGCTCTTTTTCGGAGTCGTTTGACGCGTTTAACTCTCTAAAACCATTCGGTTTGCTAATTTATCTCGCGATTAGTCTCGTAGCATATTTTGTATTTAACATTGCTTGGAAAGGCGTGTTTGTGTTTATTTTATTGCCTTTAGATCTTGAGGAATTTATTGACTACAAGAAGAATGATCAACTAAGCAATTGTTGGCCTTTAAAGCAAAAAGTCAAGGAAAAGTCAAATATTTGGATTAATCAAGCTCATTCCTTGATCTATCGAGAGTTGACAACAAGAGTTAGATCTATCTAGCTTTTTGCTAGATCAATCAAGGAATTTTCACCATCACTTGGATCCATCTAACTCAAGCCAAAATTAATCTAGATGGCTTGCTTTGTCTTTTATGACACCTCCCCTATTTTGATAGCTAGCTTGGAGACTAAATAGTGGTCTAAATCTCTCTCTCCTAGAATATTGTATTTTATACAAGAGTGGCTATTTTCCAATGGACAAGGGGATAGTTTCTCTTGGATCTTTAGTAGAGAGAGGAAAAGGAGACAACACACTCATCTATATATATTGTCTCCATTATTGTATTGAAAAAAAAAATACTTAGACTCTTGGATTATTAATAGTTTTATTTGCTTGTCTTCAATATCACTCTCTCTCTCTCTCTAGAATTTGCAATTTTATCTTCATTGAAAAGAAATGGAATACACTTCTATAATTCTTGTCTCTACATTTATTATGGAGTAAATTTCTTTGCTAAGGCTAAAAGATGAAGTTTGCAATGCATTAATTATGTAAGTTCATTTCTCATTCCATTGTTAGTATTGTTAAATACTTGTTGAATCCTTCATCTTCTCCATTTAATCAACTATCCATAAGCTGGTAAGATAATCTTCATAAGATGATTTGACTTTGTATGCCTTGTATACTTAGTGCTCAAGCATTAATGAAGAGATGATACACTTGTGTATTTCTTACTAGCCTATGTTCATTCCTTCTATGAATGAGATACTTTTCATTGCCAAGCATGATTAGTCTTTGATATTCATGGAAACACCATAAATTTGAGATTCCAATCCTTGAATGCTTTAATGATATGTTGAGTGCTTTCTACACTTTATGTGATTTTGAGACTCAATATTTTCTTAGTTAAAGTGTTGCCAAAGAAGATCTCTTAAGTTTATGTCATAAACAACTCCACTAATCACCCTAAGGATTCGATTTGTATTTATCAAATATGTCTATACCGGACGGTTCATCCACCACCTAGACCTCCCAATCATAGGCAAAGGAAATGTTATGATTTATTGTGCTTAACTCTTTAAGTGGCCAATTTCATAATCAAGTCAATTGCCTAGGGGAAACTAACAATGAGTTCTCAAATGCCTAGTTTAAATTTATGCCTTTTATTTTGGTGTATCTTAAATTTGTATCTTGGTTGAGCATTATATGGGAATGGGTTGCTTTTGCTTCACACCCTTTGATTACAAGATACAAAGGAGAGATACACTTGTGTTAAGTTTTTCTTACACCCTTTCTTTACATGGCATTTATATGGGAATGGGTTGCTTTTGCTTCACACCTTTTTGCTTAGAAAAGTGTAAGATACTTAACACTTAGGAATTGCATTGAGAACTTTGAATGAGATTGATTCTACATAATGTTGCAAAGCAAATGAATTCTATAATGCCTTAGCCTTTTCTCATCATTTGATACATCACTTTAATTTGCATAACTTTAAAATCAACAATTAAAATCAACCAATGCACTTCTTTAAACAAAGCCTTGGACTCGTAATCGCTTCATCGTTTTTCCAACTATCCTTGTGGTTCGACACTTGGACTTACCAAGTATTATAACTTGACAACCTACACTTGGGTTCATAAGCGCTGAAGTATTTCGGCCACGTCCAAATGTGACGGCGTTTCAAGAAGCAAAGAATCTCAAAACACTCAGCATGGACGAGCTTTTGGGATCTCTAAAAACTCATGAGAAGGAACTTCAAAGAGAAGAAGAAAAGGATACAAAATCAAAGAAAACTTTAGCTCTCAAAACTATCCAACATGAAGATAATGATGTATCAATGGATGGTGATGAAGATATGGCACTTCTATCTAGAAAATTTATAAAATTTCTAGCTAAGAAGAAAAATTCTCAAGGAAAGGATAACAAATATCCATCATCCTCTAGAAGAAACAACGATCGATCAAATCAACAAAGCGGAGAAAATAAAGAAATCAAAAAGTGCTATCGTTGCTATGAACCCGGTCATATCAAGCCAAATTGTCCAGTTAGAAAGAAGGAGAAAAGGAATAAACGAGATAAAGTATTCAAACAAGTGAAGCATGCACTAAAAGAAACATGGAGAGATTCCGAAGAAGGAGAATCGGATGCCGATTCTAGCGATGAAAAAAAGGCTAACCTTTGTCTTATGGCAAATGAAGATGAGGTAAACTCTAATTATAGCTCATTTAGTGATAATTTCGATGATAATAAAAGTGTGCATAATAAATATGATGAACTATATACCATGTTTGAAGAATTACATATTAAATTTGAAATTCTCTAAAAAAGATGTGCAAGTCTCAAGAAAGAAAATTCCATTACTTCTACCAAATGTGAAACTTTAGAAAAGGAAAACATTGATTTTTAAAAAGAAATCAATTATTTGAAAAAGGGAAAAGAAAATGAGACTTCAAATTTACTTGCACTAGAAAATGAGGATTTGAAAGAAATAGTAAAGGATTTAACTAATAGTCTAACCAAGTTCACAAATGGAAAAGATAACTTGGATAAACTATTAGGAGTACAAAGGTGTGTCTTTGATAAAGCCGGTTTGGGTTACAATCAAATCCATAACCAAAAGGATTATAAAAATTTCTTCAAAACATACACACCGCATAATCCCACTAATCTTTGCTCATTTTGTGGAATAAACACTCATAATTCGCATTCTTGTTATTACAAAGAAAATAATTTTGCTAAGAACAAACTTGCTTGGATTCCTAAAGGAACCACTATGTACGCTAACCCTAAAGGACCCAACTTATTTTGGGTACCAAAAGGGAAGTTACTTAAGATTTTGGTGTAGGTTTGCATGAGAGCAAAAGCTAGCAAAATAAAGTGGTTCTTGGATAGTGGATGCTCGAAACACTTGACGGGAGAAAAGATAAATTTCTTGAGTCTCACTCCTAAACAAAGAGGCAATGTCACATTTGGAGACAACGCCAAAGGTAAAATCATTGGTATAGGTAAAGTTGATAATAAATCTTCTTATATTGATAATGTTTTACTTGTTGATGGTTTAAAACATAACTTGCTTAGTATTAGTCAATTGTGTGATAAAGGTTATAAAGTTATTTTTAAATCCGAATGTTGCATTGTTAAAAATATTAGTGATAATTCTATCTTATTTGTTGCTTATAGATCTAATAACGTATATACTTTTGAACTTGATGATTTGTCTCAATAAGATGTTAAATGTTTATCTGTATTAAATGATGCTTCTTGCTTATGGCATAGAAGATTTAGTCATGCTAATATGGATTTAATTCACAAATTATCTAAAAAGGAATTAGTTAAAGGATTCCCTAAAACTAAATTTATTAAAGATAGAATTTGTGATGTATGTCAACTTGGTAAACAACACAAGTCTTCCTTTAAATCTAAGAAAGATATTACTACTACTAGACCACTTGATATGCTACATTTAGATTTATTTGGACCTAATTCGGTTGCTAGTTTAGGTGGTAAATTGTATGCCTTTGTGATTGTTGATGATTTTTCAAGATTTACTTGGGTATTCTTTCTTGCTCATAAAAGTGAAACACCTCATGGATTCACTAAATTATGTAGAAAAGTTCAAAATGAAAAGGGTGCTTCTATTGTACATGTTAAAAGTAATAGAGGTAGAGAATTTGATAATATTGCTATTGAGAATTTTTGTGATGAGTATGGTATTAATCATAACTTTTCGGCACCTAGAACTCCTCAACAAAATGGTGTGGTTGAAAGAAAAAATAGATCTCTTCAAGAGATGTCTAGAACCATGTTAAATGAACATTCTTTACCGGAATATTTTTGGGCGGAAGCCGTTAATACCACATGATATGTAGCTAATCGTGTTATTATTCGTAAAAAATTAGATAAGACACCTTACGAATTATGGAACGATAAGAAACCTAATATTGCATATTTTAAGATTTTTGGATGTAAATGTTTCATTTTAAATGATCGTGATCATTTAGAAAAAATTGATGCTAAATCTGACGAATGAATATTTCTTGGATATGCTACTAATAGTAAAGCTTATCGTGTTTATAATAAGAAAAGTTTAGTTGTTCAAGAATCTATGCATGTTGTTTTTGATGAATCTCATCCTTTTGCACCCATAGTGCATTCCGATGATGATGTTGAAATTATTCAAAAAGTTTCGGATATTCAAATTAATGATACATCTAAGGAAGAACCATTGAGTGGTCAAACTTCTTCTAACGAGATAGAAAGTAAGGTCGAGCAAAACTTAAATGATTTACCTAAGAGTTGGAAATTTGTGTCCAACCACTCTAT
This sequence comes from Lonicera japonica, assembly GCA_021464415.1. NCBI lineage: Eukaryota > Viridiplantae > Streptophyta > Magnoliopsida > Dipsacales > Caprifoliaceae > Lonicera > Lonicera japonica. The sequence continues at coordinate 41,726,714 of CM038467.1, forward strand.
TGATCAAATTATTGGAGAGCCATCTAGTAAGGTCATGAGTAAATCATCCTTAAGAAATGTTTGCAATAATGTGGCATTTGCTTCTCAATATGAGCCTAAAAACATAAATGAAGCCGAATAAGATGAATCTTGGATAATGGCTATGCAAGAAGAGCTTAATCAATTTGAGAGAAATAAAGTGTGGTCACTTGTTCCCAAACTAAATGATCATATTATTATAGGCACTAAACGGATATTTCAGAATAAAAAGGATAAAAGTGGTGTAATTGTTAGAAATAAAGCTAGGCTCGTTGCCCAATGATACAATCAAGAGAAGGGCATTGATTTTGAAGAAACATATGCACCCATTGCACGTTTAGAAGCTATTTGCATGCTACTTGCTTACTCCTGCTTTAAAATTTTTTAACTATATCAAATGGATGTGAAAAGTGCTTTTTTGAATGGATTTATTGAAGAGAAAGTTTATGTGAAACAACCTCTCGGATTTGAAAATTATACGCATCCAGATTACGTATTTAAATTGTCTAAAGCATTATATGGCTTGAAACAAGCACCTAGAGCATGGTATGATACATTAAGTTCATTTTTGCTTAATAATGAATTTGTTAGAGGCAAAATAGACACTACTTTATTCATTAAGAATCATGCCAATGATATGCTACTTGTGCAAATTTATGTTGATGATATTATTTTTGGTTCTACTAATGACAATCTTTGCAAAGAATTTTTTACTTGTATGCAAAAGGAATTTAACGTGAGCATGATGGGAGAGATGAATTATTTTCTCGGATTGCAAGTAAAGTAATGCAATGATGGGATCTTTGTCAATCAAGAGAAATATGTGAAGGAACTCTTGAAGAAGTTCGACATGGAAGGCGCTAAATCAATGAGTACGCCTATGAGTTCAACGTTAAAACTTGACAAAGACGAAAGTAATAAAAGTGTCGACATAAAGAAGTATCAAGGTATGATCGGTAGCTTACTTTATTTGACGGCTTCTAGGCCGAACATCATGTTTAGTGTTTGTCTATGCGCACGATTCCAAGCGAATCCCACTTACACGCCGTAAAATGTATATTCCGTTATCTTTTCGGCACTAGTTTTTTGGGTTTATTGTATCCAAGAGAGAACACATTTGACCTAATAACTTATTCTGATACGGATTTTGCGGGTTGCAAAATCGATAGGAAAAGCACTAGTGGCACATGTCATTTTTTAGGACACGCACTACTATCTTGGTCAAGTAAGAAACGAAATTCGGTGGCCCTTTGAACGGCCGAAGCCGAATACGTGGCGGCCGGAAGTTGTTGTGCACAAACTTTATATATTAAACAACAACTAGAAGACTTTGGAATTAGTCTTAGCCACATTCTCATTAAATGTAATAACACAAGTGCTATTAGCTTGACCAAGAACCTCATACAACATTCACGTACTAAGCACATTGAGATAAGACATCATTTTATTCGTGATCATGTGCAGAAAGGTGATGTTGATATTGAATTCGTTAGCACTGAATAGCAATTTGCGGATATTTTCACTAAACCACTTCCGGACGATCGTTTTTGTACTATTCGTTGTGAACTTGGTATGGCTAGAGCTTGTGACATCTAGTTTGATCAAAATAGACAAAATAAAAAGAATAAAAAAAATTCATTAATTATGCTGGATTAAGATTAATATTGGAAGTCTTCATTTTGCATGTTATTGAAAACTAACAATGATTTTGCGGAAAGCTATCTTTTTAAAACAAAAAGTCAAAATATATAGCAGCCCCGCGTGCATCTAAAATCCAGCACCCTCGCATGGCCTAGATACCTTTTTGATGTTGCCATAGGGGGAGAAAATGTGTGTATGGTGTTGGTGTTGTGGTAAGATTTTAAATGCTTTTCTACATTCACACATTTGAAAGGTTTATTTATAAAATATATATATTAGTTTTGGTTTTAAAACTATCTCAAATATTTGCAATACTTTTTAATTGTTATATTTGAATAAATTGAGGGGGAGCATATTATTTATTTATATTTATATGCTATTTATGCTTTTTATTGTAAGCACACATTAGTTTATTGTCATCATCAAAAAGGGGGAGATTGTTGACCTAAGATCTTAATCTTATTTTGATAATAACAATAAATCAATCATGTGTATTTTAACATGTTTTTTGTTATAAGTATACAGTTCATTTACTTGAAAAATTCAAGAAAAACATGACAAGGATCAATCTTTCACTATTCGATCATTGGACAAGACAAGGAAGATCAAATCTCTCAATGCAAATCATGAAGCACAAAGGATCAAAAGACTATGAAACGCTTTAAGGAAAAAGCTTCAAATGAAGATCAATCTGAAGAAACAAATTAAAGCATTCGAAAACTCGTTAATTCAGTAATTGAGTGAGTGCTTAAGATTTATGTAAAGTTATTTATTGATCAAATCCCTATAGCTCAAATGTATTCATGCATATTTTAAAGATTGATTCAAACAAGCTTAAAATTGAATTTATTTGAAAAACATCATTTTACAAAGACCGAGTTTCAAAATAAATTCATATTAATTTTAAATGATCATATTTTAAGCTCTAATAAAAATAGGTATCTTAGAAACATATCTTTGAGGTTCAGAAATCATTAGAATTTTATTTGGAACAAAATTGTTAAATTGCAAAAATATTTTTATTTTACATTTGAAATTTGCTTAATTTTCGCACAGTTTTGATCTAACGGTCATATGGAGGCCTTCCCGGACTCCGATCATTTTGAAATTTTTATAGTAGTTAGACAACATCTCTTAGCACTTTTAAATAAAATTGGAACATGATCCAATGGTCAAATTAGGAGAAATTATTAAAACAAATTTGATTTTTTTGTCAAAACTAGCTGTTGGAAAGTTTGAAAATGTATATCTTTGACCCAAAAGCTTTCTAAATCATCCCCAACATCCATATGGTTTTTCAAGCTATATATATGAGGTCCTAGAAATGTTTTAACATACCTTGAATCATTCGAATACTCTATTATTCATATATTCAAATATACAAAGATTCAAGAACACATTTTGATCAATATTTCATCTTTTGAGCTATATATTTTGGTTGATCTTGATAACTCTAGTGTGAGATTCATTTATAATCTTCAAATACACTTGAGAGTTATTGTATTGGTGTGTATCACCACAAACAATTCATTTTTCATTTCAAAAGAGAGTTTGTCTCTTTGTAGAGCAAGAGAGCATATCTTGTGAGAAGTGTAGTGAGTATAGCTACATTGTGAGTGTTGTATGCATAACAACATTTGTATTAAGGTTTGATCTTCACCCGAAGAAGATTGAATAGTGGAAATTCTCGGAAAACTAATCGAGTGCGGACGTATGGTTTAGGAAATCGAACCGTGAGGACAAAAAGTCTCGAGCTTCAAATAGGTTTAATCTTTCTAAACTCAAGCTCTCTTTTTATTGCGATATTATTACATTTATTTTGAGATTGCTTATTTGATATCTTGGGATTGATTACTTGAAGTTTATTATTTTCTTAATATTGTTGCTTAGCTAAGTTGCTTTGCTTAAATATTTTAAAAACGTTTTAATTCCGCATTAAAATTTTAAAATCCTATTCACTCCCCTCTAGGGTTGTTTTCTGACCAACATGAGTACTCAAACAAAGTAAACAATGGCTGAAAGAAATGCTTAGTTAAATCAATAATTAGGCTTGCAGTTAAGATCATGAGTGTAAACTTAAGCAATCTGAGAAGGAGGAGAAGACCACCATTGAATGTGAGGGAGAGAGAGGCCCATCTTGGAGAGTTTTTCAGCCACAGAGTTGGCTTCCCTATAAGTGTGAGAGGCATAGAAATGCATTTGGGAGTTTAAGTGCTTACAATTGTTCCATCTAACAGAGAGTTGCCAAGGAACAAAGGAGCAAGTGTTGAGTAGGCAAAGCAAAGTGGACATAGAGTCCATTTTAAACCAAATTTTCTTCCAACCTTTAAGCCAAGCAAACTCAATAGCTTGAATGAGGGCGTTAACTTCAATGTAGAAAGCATTGTGAGAACCAATGTTACCATAAAAAAAACCTTTGCAGAAGCCTCTACAGTTTCTTAATATGCCACCTATAGAAGAGGGCCCAGGCCAGCCAACAACCATGCCATCAGTGTTAACCTTTAATCAGCCTGGAGGAGGAGGAGTCCAAAAACTTCCTACACTTTTGACTTTTAGGAGGCATGCCAGTAATGTGGAACTTTTTGAGGGAAAGAAGGTCAGAAACAGTGTTATACATGGTACCAGGAATGGCATCACTAGCTCAGAAATATAATTAGTAATACGATGTTTGAAGGCAGGAAAATATCGTCGTATCACGTTTAATGTGAATTTTAGTTAAAAATAAAGGGAGATTTTAAATGAACCCACCTAATTAATCTTCTCAACCCACTTCAAAATTTTAACTTTAATTATTTAACCCAAATTTACCGTATTTAAAATTTGTTGACTCACTACACCGATATAGCTGCTAAAGATTGTTCTCAAATTTTAAATTTTGATTCCCCCCCTTGTCATTTAATTCTCCTCTTCTCATTCTTTTTAATTTTTTTAATTTTTTTCCTAATAATTAGAAAAAAGCCCTAAAGGCACAAACATAAACAAATCAAGGAAATTTAAACCTTTTGAATCAACTACAATCAAAGTTGAATATGAATGCAATGGCAAGCTATGATTGCTTTGATATCCAAGAACAGGTGATAAATGTTAATTTTTACTAGCTGAGTTTCGCACTTTCAATGTGTACCAACAAAAATATTTTTAAGTTTTCAACTATTAGGTTCATAGCAAAAATTAACATTTACTTTTAGAGCTAAAATAAAATTTCTTAAAGATGAGTTTTAATCTCAAATAGATATTCATTTAAAAATCAAAATATAGATTACCCAATATATTTTGAAACTGGACGTTATGAATTACTTTTTGTGATTAGTTTGGTAGCGATGAATTTTGATAAACGCATAATATTATCAAGCATAAGCTCTTTCACGGATCTCGACATTAGTGCCTTAGCGAGTTTTGTATATAATATTATCTTGCTAGGTGTGTTTTGTTGTTTTCCTATGTGTTGATAGTAATGAAATGCAATGGCCTTCAAGGAATCGATCAAATGCAAGCTCAAGGCTTGCAAAAGTGCTGAGTTTGGAAAATCTAAACCCATGATCAATCATGGGTCTCCCATGATCGTTCATGGTCTATAGAGCTTCAAGCAGTTCACCCCATGATTGATCATGGGTTTACCATGATTGATCATGGTCTGGCGGGGACAGCCACCAATTTCTGCTTCTAGCTTTTGTGGGAATCCGAACCCCCGACTCTCGAGAAGAGTCCTCGTTCTCTGTTTTCTTTGTTTTAAAGGAAAACATGTTTTGTAGAGTCGCCACTTTATTTTACGAGAATACAAACAAAAGATTGTACAAAGGATAATTCAAAAATGAACTATCTTTCATACGTTTGAAACTAGAGGTTTATTTTGAAAATTTACTATGCTAGGGTTCGGGAACTACGTTACGAATTGGGAAGGTGTTAGGCACCCAATTCGCCCTTTTTGTCTCTTAATGGATCATGTATTTAATTCTTATTTTAGGTATCTTGTAAGTAGTTTGAATTATTTTTAGAATAGTCCTTTCCGGATAAATTCAGTTTAAAACAGTATTTTAAAATCAGACTCGAGCTTTGCGAGCGCCTACGTATTCATTCGTAGAATGAAATTAGAGTCTCGTAGTTCCATTTATTTGAAAAGTGTTTTTGTATTTTTGTTTGTTTTGAAAACGTGTCAAAACGAGTTTTAGATTTCTTGTAAAACTTAGAATGGACTAGTTTAGAAAACAGTGAACTTATTTGCAAGTTATCTAATTTTTTGTATTAGAAATGAATTTAAATGCAGTATTAAAATTCAGGAGAGTTGTAGAAAGACGTATCTGATGCATTTGAAGAAGAAAAAGAACCTTGCGTTGATTGCTCCTTTATCTCTCTAGCACTTTCTCTCTCTAGAAATTCCCTCTCTAAAACTTTCTCTCTCAGGATTCTCTCTAAAATGACTCTCTAATATTTTTGACAGAGTTTCTACTTACTAAAAACACTATTGAGTGTTGATGATCTTAAATAAGTCCCCAAGGGTCCTATTTATAGGGAAATTTCTGCCAAAAATGCTCTAAAAAAAGCCAGCCGCAGGGGGTGCGGCTAGGGCATGCAGTTGGAGAGTGCGGCTGAAGTGTACGGTTAGGGGATGCGGCTAGGAGCCAACCGTGCGGGTTGTACGTGCGGTTGGGGGCTGCGGCTGGCTCCTTAAAAAGGCATCGAAACGTCTAAAAAACTCAAGAGGCAACAATGGTCGTATCAGACTCCCAACGGGTCCAAAATTGGAGTTTTTCCTATTAGTCTTCTATATGCATGATGACTTAGGACTAAATGCAATATGCCCATTTTATGAGGAAACGAGTATTCACACGAGAGTCGTGGATTTGGGTGTTCACAGACCCTCTCGTCCCAGGATTCTTGCACGTAAGAATTCTGGGATGATAAAAAGACAACGATTTACGACTCTTGTGTGAATCCCAATGCATTGATACTTGAATCAAAACATACCCTTCTGGCACATGAATTTCGTTGTGTTTCAGGCGATGCAATTCACGACCGCCCTTTTCCTTTTAGCTAGGCGACACGATACATCAATATTTTATTTCACCTACCCTCAGTGGCACATTCCTACCATCAGCATACCAGATTTTTGGTCATTTGTGTAGGGAGTTTTGACATTTTACCGAATCTAGATGTTTATTGCGAAAAAGTGTTTTAAAGGTTTCCTATCTTCTGGGGGAGAAGTGAAAAGATAATTTTTGTTTTAACATATCCCTTCGTGGGGAGTGGTGCTAGAAGAAATTTCCATCTTTGGGAAATGTGAACAAGATTCCCATTGTGGGGAGTGTAAAGAATTCCTATCTTTGAGGAATTCGAAAAATTCCCTTCATGGGGAGTGTAAAGAATTCCTATCTTTAAGGAATTCAGAAAATTCCCTTCGTGGCGAATATGCGGTAAAGGTTATTTCCCTTCGTGGAGAAAGGGGATCGAAAAAAATTCCCATCGTGGGAAATGCGAAGAATTCCTACCTTAAGAAATTCAAAAAATCCCCTTCGTGGGGAAAGGGATTTCGGAGAAATTCCCATCGTGGGGAATGCGAAGAATTCCTACCTTGAGGAATTCGGAAAATTCCCTTCGTGGGGAACACGTGGAGTTGTTATTTCCCTTCGTAGGAAAAGGGATTTCGAAGAAATTCCCATCGCGGAGAATGCGAAGAATTCCTTCCTTGAGGAATTCAAAAAATTTCCTTCGTGGGGAACACGTGGAGTCGTTATTTTCCTTCGTGGGGAAAGGGGTTTCGAAGAAATTCCCATCGTGGGGAATGCGAAGAATTCCTTCCTTGAGGAATTTGGAAAATTTCCTTCGTGGGAAAAAAGTGGAGTCGTTATTTCCCTTCGTGGGGAAAGGGGTTTCGGAGAAATTTCCATCGTGGAGAATGCAAAAAATTCCTACCTTGAGGAATTCGGAGAATTCCCTTCGTGGGGAACACGTGGAGTCGTTATTTCTCTTCGTGGGGAAAGGGGTTTCGGCGAAATTCCCATCGTGGGGAATGCAAAGTTGATATACTGAACACTGTTTTATCGATTTTTCAAAATTGATATGCTAGAGAGAATTGTGTGCAAGTTGAAGTGCTTTTTTCTTTTTCCTGCCTTTTCACCCTCAGTTTTGACCTTTGCGTTATTGGGAATCAGACTTTTTTAATCAATTTTTTCCCTAAAAGCTTTCGGACCGCTGTGCATAGTTTTTCGGGATTTAGCCTCTCTCTACCCTTAGTTTTCCTCTCTTCGGTCGTGGGGATAGAATTTTGCTTGGAATTCTCAATCATCCTTGAGCTACCCTCTGATTTTTGTACAGAGAAGATGCTGGTCATGTATCGTTTTATGTTTTTCGATACCCTTATTGCTCCCTCTTTTGTTTATCCGGCCTTTTATCTTTGGCTTTCGGATTTTTCTTGCATTTTTCTTTCTTTGCTTTTTCTAAAACAGAAGCCTTACTCACCTAAGATGTAGCTCTCCGCCTTTTTGGCACAACTGTCACTCTTAGTGTGGCTCTCCCTGTCGATTTTTTTCTTTTATTTTTGTTTTTTCTTATTTTTTCCTCTCTTGGACCAATGGGATTTTTTCCTTTTCTACTCTTTCAATTTTTTCTTGTACCCGATTCCTCTTTTACACCTTCCCTATTTATTAATCAGATTCGAGCCTTTCGAAAAATATATTCATCCTTTTGAATTTCGGTTCCTCCATAGACTCTAAAGTATCAAGCTTTGAGTTTTGATCAGCCATCTCTTGCGTGTGTGTGAGTCTTGGTCCTTTGAATCAGGAAAAGTCATTCACTTTTTTTTTTGTCAAATCTGGTCAAAAATGAGGGGTAGCCGCAGGGTATTACCCCCCAGCCGTACGGCTGGCAGTCAACTACACAGTTGAGGGCTAGCCTGCGGCTGGCTCCTATTTCCTATAAATAATGGCCTGTTTGGGTCATTTTCTTCACTTCCGCTTACAATTTCTCTCTCTAGCATACAAATTTCTGTTTTTCAAAATCATTTAGCGAGTGTTCTCTACGAGCGAGAGTGACGGCATTTGCAAGGCTGTTATCGATCTTTGTGTACATGATGATGGGGGCCCACCGGAGGGCGGGGAGGAGCCGGAGCTGCTCCCGGGGGACGAGGTGGAGGCGATTATAGCTATGATAGATGGGCGTCTGATCTGTGAGCCACATCACGATGATTGGGATGGGGTAGCATTGGAGGGGCCACTGGGGGCAGACGGGTCCTTACAGCGGGCGATGTACCGCGACGTGCCATTGCTCTCACCGGGAGAGGGGCGAGAGTGGTTGCTGATGGAGCCTGCAGCACACAAGATTCGTCGCCGGACTAGGGTATGCTTTGATTTTTAGTATTTACACTAAGTGATAGTTTTGAAACAAATGCAATGCCATGATATGCATGAAATGTGATAATTACTTGCCATGATAAATATACTTAACATAATGTATTTTTAAAATTTTTATTACTCAGTTTTAATTTAAAGAGCAAGTCACCAAATTTATTAAAAAAATATGTGATGAAACAGAGGATTGGTAGTTGCCGTGGTATTACATGTGCTGCTCTTGAGCTCCGAGACCATTTAGCCTCGTTGGTGAGGGCATATCTGAGCGCGACCCCGTTCGGGCGGTTTATTGAGGTGCTGCCGAGTGGAGAGTTCCAGCGATCAATGAGCTTGCCGACGGTTTTGGGGGAGAGATGGTGGGATACAACACACACATTCCACTGGGGTTGGGGAGAGATGACATTGACCCCAGAGGTTGTCTTCGTGCTGACGGGGTTGCCATTTGGGGGGGAGGCTTTGGCACCCAACCCACGGGTGCGGATTACTTTGGACGTTATGGGAGCGGCATTGGGACGGAGGCCTAGTCGGATAGTGGCGGACGGGATACCTCACACGGCGATGGTGCAGCACATCGAGGCTGAGAGTGCGAGGTTTAGGGATGGATCGATGACGCGGCAGGAGGTGCAGCAGCTGTCTCGGTGTTTTTTGCCATTGGTGCTGCACGATTTCTTCTACGCACGTGGCGGCGACAACTTGCGGCTATGGTGGCTGCCCTACTTGAGATTCTTCGACTAGCTGTACGCATTCGCATGGGGCGGGTACGTGCTAACGGTGTTATACAAGTCGATGGACCTGGTGTGTCGGCATATGGAGCTCAACCATCGCGGGCTTGTTACACTTTGGGAGGTAATTAATTAAATTATATCATTCGCCATTTGTTTGATGAGTAAAAATATGTGATTCCAATGAAAATGTTGGTTTGTGACAGATGTGGTTCATAGCTCATACTCAGCAGGGTATTGGGCAGATTCAGTTGCACGCCGCTCATGCTTATGAGTTCCCACTATTCCGGCGGTTCTACAGTGGAAATGTCGTTAGAGTGTATCGGTACTTGACACTGGATCTGAGCGCTGGTGACGTGTCTGGGCTTCAGTTGGAGTAGGTATGACTAAATAATGCGTGATCAAATTAAGTTACTTTTAGTGACATTTGTAAAAATAAACTTAACTTATTGTATTTTTTACAAAACAGGTACAGTGGAGCCCATGGCCTGCGTTCATTGCCCAGCAGTGGGGATACGTGAATGCTTTGGCGGCAACGCATTCGAGAAGGCTCTTCGCCCATGAGTATGGAGTCGTTTTCTACTTGGGGGAGCGGGTGATTCGACAGCATACCCTGGCGTTGGGAGTGATGGTGCCGGCATGGCCTCCAGCGGTGATGAGACGGCCGGGGTTACTATCTATAGAGGAGCGGGCTGCGTTCATGGCTGGAGTCCCGTGCGAGGGGTTTTTGGTGGATGGGGATTACGGGTTGTTCGCACAGCGATACTTGATGCGGGAGATAAAGGGAGTGCGTGGGCGAGTATTTTACGCTAGGTATCCGATGTTGGGAGGGGACCCGTTGTACATCCGGGGGCAGCTGTACATATCTCAGTGGGTGCCTCATCAGCCTGTGCTTGCCCCGAACAGGCGGGCGAAGGGCATTACAGATTCGGAGGATGAGGATTCGAATGGAGAGAGAGAGGCAGAGCAGCAGCCGGCGAAGGGAGAGGATGAGGAGACATCGAAGGAGGTGCCATTGGGGAATGGGAACGGCGGGGTTGCGCCTATAGAGCCTGAAGTGGCTGAGGCTGAGGGGGGTCCTGCGGCAGCAGCTGTATTGCTCGGACGGGGGAGGGGGGGCGAGAGGAGGTAAGAGTCCGGTGTTGAGGCCGCCCATCCCACTAGGCATGTTTAGGAGGACGCCTCAGATGTCTTGGGAGGCGGTAGTGTAGGTGATCGAGCAGTTACGGACGCCGGAGGGGAGAGGATCTTCAGGACGCGGGTCCGTATCAGGTTCATCGCCTATGTATGGGCTGGGGGACATGGATTAGGCTTAGCATGTCTCCTTTTCACCGTTGCTGCGTACTCCTGTAGGGTCTCTGGGAGCCGAATTTGTGGGACTGAGGCCTTATTCTTTGTCTACGCCATCATCGGGTGCTGCTCGGGGTATCGTGTTCCGGGAGATTGGAGAGATGGCATCTGATTGGGGGCGGAGGCTAGCATAGGTCAGGTTCCAGCGGGTGAGGGAGGCGACAAGGGAAAGGGGAAAGCGGTGGCGCCAGAGTTGGAGGGGGGAGGGTACCGAGGAGGACATTCACCCGGCGAGCGGAGTTGGCATAGTTGAGGCGGGTCCGTCATAGGCTAGCAGAGTGTTGACGTCTTACTCAATCCCGGAGTACCCGCGGGATATCCCCTATATGGACTTTGGCCAGCTGAAGCAGTAACGGATTCCTGACATTCCGGGGGAGGATGAGCAGATGGGAGCCCTGGCGCACTTTTCGGACAAGGAGGTATGATTGCTTTCAATAAGTGTAAAAAGTTTGGTATATGTGCGATTTTTATAGATATTAACTGATGACATGACTTGGTTTTGACAGATGGACTTATTCCGGCTTCGCGAGGTGGCCGAGTTGCTGAGGAGCTACTTCAAAGCGTACGGGTTGCTGACGTTCGCGGCCCCCTTCCCGACGGAGTACATGGAAAAATATAGTAGGCGATTGGCGGGTGAGACGACGGCTACCTACCACCCCTCTCGTTTGCTGTCTCGATCGGCGGCGCCTTCTCAGTCCGTTCAGCAGTAGGGTCGTACCTCCAGGCTCACTCCTCCAGCTCAGGGTAATACAGTTTCGGAGAGTCCAGTGGAGGGCGTTGGCAAAACGGAAGCGAAACGGCCACGTACGATAGATCCTCCCCCTTCCCCGCAGTGGTAGAGTCGATGGTGTTAGCTTTTGATGGTTCGATGATGGTTTTAGGTTAAAAACTTCTTAATTTAGATGTATTTTGGTTTTTTGAGAAAAACATTTTTAATTTAGTGGTTAATTTAAATGTATTTGTCTTTATGAATAAGTTGGTTTATCAAGTTATTAGTGTGACTAATTTAAATTATGAATAAAGTACTTATGTTTTTGAAGAAAACATGTTTGTGCGTGATGTGATGTGAATGTTATAAAATTACTTTGAATGTCGTTGAAAAAAATGGTTAGGTTGACATATGTCGACAGAATTATTACAAACTTGATTGAAAAATAATGGTTAACCGTATGTGTTTAGTGAACGTATGAAAGAAAATGGTTAAGTGTGATATATGCATGTAATGGTGGATCGTTCTTCCTAAATAAAGTCTGGCTATATTCGCATCATGATGTATTGTGAAGAAATTTTGGGAAAAATGATAATTTTGACAGAGGAGAGGAGCCAACCGCAGGCCCTACCCGCAAGGGGTAGCTGTACGGTTGGGAGCCAACCGTATGGTTGGCAGGCAGCCGTACGGTTGGTGACCAGCCATGCGGTTGGCCTGCACCTTTTTACGATAAATAGAGCGCGGATTTGTCCTTTTTTCTTCATTGAGATCACTATTCATCCTATCTTTCTAGCCTAAAACACTTTTTGTTTCTCTATCATCATGTCTACTTTTCGCACCAGTGCTGCTTTCTCCCTTTTGTCCGCTTTTGCATCTTTAGCCGAGGCTGATTGTGGCCTCAACTGGGGTGATTTGAGCCATCTCCACCGCTGGGGTTCTCACGAGATCAACTGGTCTTTCCTCCTTGGTCTTGCTGAGTTTTGGGATCCAGAGGATCATTGCTTCCGTATCGAACTGGATGAGCTGTGTCTGACGATTGAGGATTTCACACTATTGATGCGCCAGGATGTTTCTTGGCCATTGGCATCCCTGCGAGATACTAGGAGTCCTCGAGTTATGCTGGCAGAGCTATTGGGTTTGAGGGAGAGCGAGTGTCGTCCGATGATAGTAGACGGATGGCTTCACTTGCGGCACCTGGCGGATTTTTTCATTCATTGCGGTGACGATCCAGCTTACTATTTAGGTCGAACTTCTGCTTGTATGATTTTTGTCTTTTCTCAGATGCTCTTGGTTACCGGTGATGCTATTCTGGTAGACCCCCTGATTATCCGGGTCGTAGCTGAGGCCAGACGTGGTCATTTAGTGACTCCCATTTTATTGGCAGAGACACTAAATGGTTTAAATGCCTTAGTTCAGTCTCGGGTTGACCATTTTTGGGGTAGTCCATATCTGCTATATATGTGGGTGACCGAGAGATTCCGGTATTTGGAGCCCCGACTTCCCTGGGATTCTCGAGATTTCTTTCTTCAATTCGTCCTGATTATGTCCTGATTCACCGTCTGACATCAATTGATTGGGCTATCTGTTTTTCGGAGTCCTCTTCTTCGATCCGTTGGGAGATCTCGTGGTGGCGCATGAGGACGATGATTATGAGCATGGGTGGGCAGAACTACCTTCGGTTTCGAGGTTTGAGGGAGACATCAATCTATATACCTGGGCAGTTGACAAGGCAGTTTGGTGTTCCTCTGAGTGTACCCCTTCCATTGAGAGATTTCTCTTCAGTGGCTCTTCCCATTACCCCGAGATTGGAGACGACTCTACGAGTTTTATGATCCACCCGCTATACTCGACGATTTCATGCAGAAGAGGTTGGTATCACCCAGGTAACAAGGTCTGATGTTGTGTTGTATATCTGGCGTCAGCTTCGCCAGACCATTGAACATGAACCTATGATGATGAGATGGTTCCAGTTTCGCGGATTCACGAGTGACATATGAGACGGTTCTTGCTTCATATCATGCCATGGAGCGAGAGAGGATCTTATATTCTGAAATTGATTGACGGTTGACGGATGGTGTTACGTTTGTTTTGGGTTTAGGTAGATGGAGGATATAGGGAAATTATGTAGGAAATGATGTAAGTATGTTTGATGTAGGTTGTTTTGTATGAAAACTTTGGCTATATATAGAAAATCTCTTTCTGCTCCTTTTTGCCTTCAAACAAATGAATATTATTATAAAGAATAGTCCGGGCCTGAAATTTTTAATTCAGGTTGCCTACGTCTCCCCTAATGATGAATTTTTTTATTTTTTTTTTATTTTTTTTAAGGAGAAACATAAACAATTTTATTGATATAAATATCATTTTGTACAGATAACATGTATTCTAATTATTGTACATCTCTATCAATATTCTTTTCTCTCTTCTTCTTCTTCTTCTTCTTTTCTTCAATGGGGCGGATGAGGTGTACAGGGTCCTTGAGGTAATCCTCTTCAATTGCCATTACCTCGAACATATTTCCTAACATGTTTTCTTCTTCTAGTAGTTCGATGGGCGATTGGGTGATCTTCAATTGAAATGAGAATGTGTGAGTAAAACCCTCGCCTATATACAAATCTTCCTCGAAGAAGATTTCTAACCCCGGTTACCTTTTTCCTTCTTCATTTACCAATGGCTGTTGAAACCCACAATAAGGAAAGTCTTCACCTTCTTTTAAAAACCATCCATTTAATGAGCTATCAGTGAATATGACGCTTTTCTTTCGACTTTCGTCTCCTATATACCCTAACCCAACAAGAGGACTCAGTTGTTGATACGGCTCAATCATTTGTGCAATTCCGGCTTGATATTTTCCCAGACCAATTCCCGGTAAGAATTTCATCTTCCTCATCATTTGCACTACTAGCGCATTTATTGTCGTCATGTCATCGGGAGGTAGATATTTCACATTCTGAGTGGTAAGGGCTTGTACTTTTGGTTCATATGAAAATCCCCCGAGTTGTACGTCTTGGCTACCAATTCCCAACACAGGCGAGTCTTTGGGCACTATTGTTCTTTCGGGATCTCCCTCGATGATGATGATATCTCCGTTAAAAGGGATTTTTATCTTTTGATGAAGGGAAGAAGGGAGTGCACCATCTTCATGCAACCAAACCCGACCCAATAGCAAGTTGAAACTCGACGGAATATCGATGACTTGAAACTCGGTCGTAAATGTAGTCGGTCGCATTTTTATATCAATCATGATGGGACCCAATACCTCCTACTTAGTATTGTCATATGCTCAAACCGTGACCGGAGATTCTTCTAGCATGGTCAAATCGATACCCAAACGGACCGCGGTCTTCAATGGGCATACATTGATTGTAGAACCATTATCCACGAGAACATATGGTATAGACATTCCGCGGGCCACAACGGTAATATGCAAGGCTTGATTATGATCCCGGCCAAGTGGTGATAAATCTTCGTCGGAGAATTTGAGCATTTGTTTTTGTACTCCCATCGAGGCGATCTTGCTGTCAATTCGTTCGGGGTAGCTTTGAGAGGTATGACTGATTCATCTAGCACTTTCATTAGTGCCGTACGGTGTGGCTTGGATGCCACCAAGAGTCCCCAGATTGAGATTTGGGCCTGTGTTTTCTTTAATTGTTCCACAACACGCCCTTCTTCCGGATCCTTTGCCGGTTCTTTGGGAGGAATAGTAATGGCAGGTTGCTTGTTACTCGGTGGTTGGTAGACCTTCCCAGAGCGAGTTAACTGTTGAACCCATGTCACCATTGGATCAACTGTACTTTCAGGTGACTCAATAGAGGTTGTAGGCGCTTTCTCTTCAATTGGCGAGAGTTTGCTCCAATCGAACGCGGTCATATTTACTTGTGATGGGTACTTACTATGGTATATGTTATTTCTTATTGCTTTTCCACGGCCATACCTGAGCCCCTGTCTCTTCGGATTGTCTTGGAATTGTGGAAAGTGGGCGATTCCCTGGTTTTGCTTCCCAAGTCCAAGTCCTGGTATAAATTACATTCGTTCCATCCACCCCATAACTTTCGGATTAACCATATCTGGCAATCGCATGGTAGAGGTTTCATCGACGCATAATTCCAATAAGGTTTCATCTTTGGTCCCCTCGATAATTTTCTGAGATTTTCCAAGATTATGTTTGATAACAGCATGTGAAGGCTTTGAGTAGCCAAATCTCAACACTTCAACGTTTTCCACATCCATGACAGGTTTAATCAAGGATACAGGATCCGACCAATCCGAATCTTCCTTGATGGCATTAATTCGGTGATTGGGGAGAGGATTTCTTGCAACATTCGGTGTTGATGGATCCGAAATTCTTTTGCTATCAATTAGGTTTTGAATAGCATGTTGCAGGGCCATGCAACTATCAGTAGTGTGTTCGAACCTTTGATGGTACTCACAATATTCATTCATATTCCAATGGGGTGGTATTTGTTGTGGTAACGGCCTCGGGTTCATGGGATATATTATCCCAACTTCTTTCAACTGTTCGAATACCTTTCCCAGAGGCCCTGGTAGTTGCGAAAAGTGTCTATCTCATGATCGATTCTAGTCGAATGCTCTGGGATTGTTGTTGTTGTTACAGTACCCTGGTGCAGAGTACCTTGGTGCAGAATAATTCCCAAAATTCTTCGCGAAGTTTTGATCATAGGGACTGTTGGAATAACCCCAACCGAAAGACTCATAAGAAATGACCTGATTGATGGCTGAAGTAGAAGTCTTTTTGTATTGTGATGCGGACTTTTTGGTTTCAGCTTGCTTTGCTAGTTCTCCTTCAATCTCACTGCCGACGTGAAGTAAAGCCTTGAATATACCAAAGAATTGATTCCCCATTTGAGCTCGGATTTTCGGTTTCAAAGTCTTAACAATCATTCCTAATTGTTCTTCCTCATCGAGACATTCCACCATTTGTGCAGCTAGTTCCTTCCATCTCATAACAAACTCGCTAATGCTCTCGCCTTCTTTCTGCTTGGCCATTTCCAGGTGTTTTCTCGTAACCTTGAGCTCCTCATTAGTCTTATACTGAGCTACAAATTCTTGAACGATAATGGACCATGATCTGACACGGTGTTTCTCAAGATTCAAAAACCAACTTTGGGCTGGGCCTGCCAGAGTGAGATGAAAGGAATTGGGCTGGGCCTGCCCATGATCGATCATGGTCTATAGAGCTTCAAGCAGAGCACCCCATGATCGATCATGGGTTTACCATGATTAATTATGGTCTGGCGGGGACAGCCACCAATTTCTGCTTCTAGCTTTTGTGGGAATCCGGACCCCCGACTCTCGAGAGGAGTCCTCGTTCTCTATTTTCTTTGTTTTAAAGGAAAACGCGTTTTGTAGATTCGCCAGTTTGTTTTACGAGAAAACAAACAAAAGATTGTACGAAGGATAATTCGAAAACGAACTATCTTCCATACGTTTAAAACCAGAGATTTATTTTGAAAAATTACTTTGCTAGGGTTCGGGAACTACGTTACGAATTGGGAAGGTGTTAGGCACCCAATTCGCCCTTTCGGTCTCTTAATGGATCATGTATTTAATTCCTATTTTAGGTATCTTGCAAGTAGTTTGAATTGTTTTCAGAATAGTCCTTGTCGGATAAATTCAGTTTAAAACGGTATTTTGAAATCAGACTCGAGCTTTGCGAGCGCCTATGTATTCATTCGTAGAATGAAATTAGAGTCTCGTAGTTCCATTTATTTGAAAACTGTTTTTGTGTTTTTATTTGTTTTGAAAACGTGTCAAAACGGAGTTTAGATTTCTTGTAAAACTTAGAATGGACTAGTTTAGAAAATAGTGAACTTCTTTGCAAGTTATCTAATTTTCTGTATTAGAAATGAATTGAAATGCAGTAT
This sequence comes from Lonicera japonica, assembly GCA_021464415.1. Classification (NCBI taxonomy): domain Eukaryota; kingdom Viridiplantae; phylum Streptophyta; class Magnoliopsida; order Dipsacales; family Caprifoliaceae; genus Lonicera; species Lonicera japonica. The sequence continues at coordinate 41,744,382 of CM038467.1, forward strand.
TGAAATTCAGGAGAGTTGTAGAAAGATGTACCTGATGCACTTGAAGAAGAAATAAGAACCTTGCCTTGATTGCTCCTTTCTTTTTCTAGATTTTCTTTCTTTAAAACTTTATCTCTCAAAATTCTCTCTAAAATGACTCTTTAATATTATTGATAGAGTTTCTACTTATTAAAAACACTATTGAGTGTTTATGATCTCAAATGAGACCCCAAGGGTCCTATTTATAGGGAAATTTTTGCCAAAAACGCTCTAAAAGAAGCGAGCCGCAAGGGATAGCCGCAGGGGGTGCGGCTAGGGCGTGCAGTTGGTGCGTGCGGCTGGAGCGTGCAGTTGGGGGATGCTGCTAGGAGCTAACCGTACGGTTGGCAGCCAGCCGTGCGGTTGGTACGTGCGGTTGGGGGCTGCGGCTGGCACCCTAAAAAGGCACTGAAACGTCTAAAAAACTCAATTTTCTAACGGGGCGCTGCCCCGCGACCTGACCGGGCAGGTCGATCTCCGTCCTAGTTAAGCGAAGAGGCAACAATGGTCGTATCAGACTCCCAACAGGTCCAAAATTGGAGTCTTTCCTATCAGTCTTCTATATGCATGATGACTCAGGACCAAATGCAATATGCCCGTTTTATGTGAAAACAAGTATTCACACGAGAGTCGTGGATTGAGGTGTTCACACCTTTTTTTGGGGAATTTTGTCTAAAAGATATTTTTCCTTGTAATTTTTAATTAATTGTTGTACTTTTTTGGCTAATTTTAGTCTAAAGGATTAAGCTAGATTGATATCATCTAAGATACTACACCAAGCTTTATTGATGCTTGATGAATAAGGTATGGTCTGAGTTACTCTGTCTATAACCAACCTTTTTCATGAACTATGAGAACCTTCCAAACCATGCATGAGGTGACTGTTTGAGCCTATATAGAGATTTCTCCAATTTACAAACAAAATTACCAGGAGAAGCTGCAACATACCCTCGTGGAAGAGCCATGTAAACTTCCTCAACTAACTCTCCATGAAGAAAAATGAATTCTTGACTTCAAATTGTCCAAGAGGCCAGTTAAAACTCGTCGCAAATGATACTAGAATCCGAATAGTATTCATTTTTGCGACAGGAGCAAAGGTCTCATCGTAATATATCCCGTACATTTGCGTAAACTCCTAGGCTACAAGCAGGGCTTTATATCGATTTACAAAGCCATCCATATTGTGCCTTATGGTAAACAACCAACAAAAACATACAACCTTTTTGCTTTATGGTAAGGGAACAAGTTGCGAAGTATTATTTTTCTGCGATGCCTCCATCTCTTCCTCCATTGCCCTCCTCCACATAGAATCATCCAAGGCATTCTGTACTTTGTTAAGAACTGATACAACATATATTTGATCCACAAATTACTTAAATGGCTTAGACAATCCACCATTGGAGATGTAACTTGCAACAGGATACTTTGATTTTACATGAAGGGCAGGTTCATATCTTTTGACTAGTTGACCACATGTTGACATTCTAGGTAACACATATAGTAAAACATTATACGCGTTACTATTAGTATTAGTTGGTGGACATACCTCAATTGAGTGACCTTCAGAACCAGGGAGTTATGGATTGAGGGTATGAACAATAATTGAGGGGGCAGAGGTGATTTGAACTTCTGGTGTTTAAACTGGTGTTAGAACTAGGATGTCGTTTAGACTTTTTGTTTGTTAGTGAGCTTGAGGATTTGATGGGTTAAGCGTCTCAATTGGAACTAGAACCTCAACTCGGTCTACCTGTATATCCTCTTTCACCTATGGATTTCCTCCTCACTACGAGACAACTTTTTAAAATATGAACTCTCCCCCTAAATAGGAAAGTCAGGTGGGGAGAAATAGTTCTTCTCTTCGAAGAAAGTAACATCCATAGTAACATAATACCTTTAAGTAGATGGATGATAACACTTGTACTACTTTAACCAACAAACAAACATTTAATCACTCGGGCATCCAATTTGGATCTTAAATTTTTAAGGACATGGACAAAGACAACACAACGAAACACACGGGCAAGAAGGTTATAAAATGAAGGTAAGAGCACATGAGATGCAAGCACCTCAAATGGAATTTTTCCCTGAAGGACACTAGAAGGAAAATGATTTATGAGTTAGGAGAAAGCTTGTACAACATCGCTCCAAAGGTATTTAGGCATATGAGAACAAAATAGGAGAGCGTGACCGATAACAAGTAAATGACGATTTTTTCCACTACACCAAAATACGCGAATTGTCACGGTTTAAAATCGTGACATATTTCTGTTTAAGGTCTCTATTTGTAACAAACTTATCACGGTTCAAAACCGAGAAAATATTTTGTTGTTTCACTTTGTTGTCACGGTTTTTTACTGTGACAATGTTTTTCATAATTTAAAAAAAAATTCCAATTTTCTTAATTTCGTATAATATACCTGCAACAATCAAAAGAATCCCGGCAACAATATTAAATTTGGTAAAAATCTATAACCTTATTTCATCAACACTAATTAAATAACATGCATTTCATTGCAATTAATCTACTACATTAATCGCATTATTTGATTCAATCTTACATAAGTCACAAATATACTTATATATACCAATCGTAATTCAATAGTGCTTAAAACTTAAATTTCAAAAAAATTCCTAACTATAATTAATGTAATTTAATGATCAAATAAACACTATGCATATATATATACATATACATATCCATGTCCACATGCTTGCATCCAGTAATTAGCTCCAAAAGCGCAACTCCAAACAAGTACTACACATGAGATTTCTCAGTCCGAAACTGTGAATGACCCAAAAAATGCAAATTTAACGCGAGCAACTAGTTACTTAAGATTACCTACAGTGTGAGCAACTAAACATTCAACCATAGCAGAAAGTTCCATCTAGCATTGTAGACACCCCAATCCGTGATCCCCGTAAGAACCGTAAAACTATCGAAAAAATCACTATTTTGGAAATTGGGGCTCACCCGAACACCAGAAACTGCTCTAAGAGGTTTGTTGCTTAAACAAACCATTTTTTTAGGGTTTGTCGCACGACATACCTATATGCTGCCCGATAATCCCCCATTTATCGAGCGACAAGTTCCCTAAATATAGACCAACGCCTTTTTGACAAATTAGTCCGTCAGAAGGGTCACTTCAGCTGTTTGTCGCACAACATATTGCCAGATGTGGCGCAACACTTCCACATTCTAAGGGAATGTCACGCAACAATCCTTCCCCAACACTATAAATAGGCCAACATGCCCAAAGGTTCGGGGACAACAACTTGGCAACCAAAAATCCCATTATTCTATTATGATTTTTTGACCATTTATCAAGAACATTCTATAATCATCTGATTTCTGAAGAATTATCGAATCTATTCTCGACACTCGACGTGTCTTATTTTGGATTCGAATTCTCGAAAATATCTTAAGAGGAAAAGCTGATTATCACTGGAGGTTTCTCTACCGTATTATATGTTTTCTCTTTTATTCTTATATTTCTAGTCGGGAAGGTAAAGAAAGTCCCTTATAGTATTTAAAATTTAGATATTTGTGTACTTCTTTAATCTTTTTACATTTGTTGTTTTGCTCCACTTTCTAATTGTAGAAACTTATTATCAAGTTACTAATAGTCTACCATTTTCAAAACAAAACCCTGAGAAAAGTTATTTGAAAAAAAACAAAAAAAGTAAGTATATCATCATCTGGATAAAACTAGGTCTTCAAAACCTGGATTGATGAAACTTATTTAGGAATTAAACTCGGATGCATCCTGTCTTCCCTATAGACTGTGATATATCTAACAGACTCCCCTCAAAGAGTCAAATTCCATATTGAATAAGTTCCGATAAAATTCAAACTTTTTCAAAATAACCCAAACGAGAAAACCAAGATTGTTATCTAAGGAAACAATATCGAAACATCTCTTTTAAAACAAAACATATAAATTTTGTCATTTGTACTTCATTTTCAACAAAAAACTTCAGATTACGGAATATAAGGTTTTCATCCCTTTCCCCGTTTTTTCCCAAAATTAGGGTTTCTTATAAATTATTTTCGGAAAGTAGTAAACTATCAGTAAAAGCATCAATGTTTTTAAATATATAATAAACATATAAATCCACTAGAGACCGAAAGGACGGAATGGGTGCTTAACACCTTCCCAAGCCGTAACATAGTTCCTGAACGTTATAGAATCCTGGTTTCGTAGACAACTGTGTAAGGAAAAGGCTTACTTTGGCTTTTTCCTTTACACAAACTTTTTGTCCGTTTTCTCGTTAAACGTACTGGCGACTCTGAAATGAACCCCTTTGCATTTAGAAATAGAAATAAGAATAAGAATATATAATCCGTTTTATCACCTTATCGAAGCAAATGGAACAACGGAATCCGTTATAACGTTTTAGGCTCCCAACGAAGGGTTAAGACCCGGGGGCCGCATTTGCGGATTCTCACAAGCATTAAAACGAAGAGTTAAAAACCACACAAATAGTTACTTAATGGAGTGTAGCTACAATCTATGGCTTAATATTATATGTATGCACAAAATCATAAACATACGAATAATCTTACATCATATCCCAAATTAAGAATCAGTTCTTTTTTTCTACATCCAAAGTTTGGTTGATTGTATGCAGATTGATTAACCAGTAGTAATAAAAAGTTCTTTTTGGAAAATTCTTGATATACAATTTAAATACAAAAAAAAATTATACAAAAATAGCAAATACAGAGATGTAGAGAGTGCCGATGCAATAAAGTTTGAAGAGAGGTAGAGAGAGTTGTATGCAGTATGTTCTTCAAAGTTTTTGGGTGAGAGAAATGTTAGTATTAAATTCCTACAACGCCAATGAAATTCACCAACTAATTGTGAAAATAATGTAGCAATCCAATCCACAATCCTAATTCCAGCAACTTTGAATATGTAAGAGAATACAGATACAAGATATATACATTTCTTTTGAATCATGATAACTTGCTAAGGTGACAACTTTCAGTTCTCTTCCCTTCTTTTTGTAATGTGGCAAATCCCTTTGACCTCTATTGTCGCCTTCAGCTTGAATAGCATACTTATTTGCATGTGCTCTTGATTTAGCCTTGGTTTGGCTTAAAAAAGTGATAATGAAGGAAAGTCAACAAGAAAGAGAGTAAAAAAAGTGAAGAACTTTAAAGGCCGATACACGTTAGAATAGTAAACGGTAATAGCATTTCAGTGTGTTATGAATTGTCTCCAAATGGCAACTTAGTGTGTGTTCAAGAATTCAACATTGTTTTCTATTGTGAGATTTCGTACTATTAATTATGTCCCAAAGAATAAAAATGGGACAATCAATTTGAAACATCTCGAAAAAGAACGTGGAATTATAAATTTAAGATTGAGGGACTATTAAATACAGACAATATAAAGGCCAACCCCCTCGAAGTACTAGCAATAGTAAAATCTAAGCCAGAGGACTGTCCTTGTAAACGTACGTATTATACACTAAAGTGCTCCTTAGTCTAGGCTTGGAAGCTAATATTTTTTTGGAAACCGATAAGAATGGTCAATGAACAAAAAGTTAATATTATAATATTGAGTATAAATACTGAAGAAACTTGTTTCTGTACTTGCATTTGAATTGATAGCTACACAAGGTATTTAAAAACAAAACAAAAATCCCTTTCATTTTCTTCTTCCCAATTTTTATCCCGGAGTAAAAATGTATGGAAAATTACTATGTCCTAAATTTCTTCCATTTACTCTTTTAGAAGACCAATAGTCATATTTCTTACAACTGAATACAATTAAGTGACCAATTAGTCCTCCCTTTTGAACAAGAAAGAACTAGAGAAAACAAGTTCATCTTCTGCAGTTGAGGCGCCCTTCTCACCCTCTGCCCCAGACCTTTCTAAAACGTTACCTTGTTTTGTTGAGTGCAATGCAATAAATGCCTTGCTCCTGTTCTATTTTTCTACATCTTTGTAATTGAGTCGAACAAATGTATGTTCAATCCCTCCCTCCCCCTTCTTTTTTAAATTTTGTTAGTTTTTGAACATTTGATAAGTACCTAATGCAGTCCCAAAAGGCAAACATCTCATGCTAATTGAGGAATCAAATTTAGAAGCCACCATCTTGCCCTATGGCCTGGACCTCACGCACCTTTTATAACATTGATTGGAAAAGGAATTGAAGTCATCAATCTTATATTAAGTCATATCGATCTACTGAATCTATGTGCAATCCACAAGAAAGTGTCAAAAAGATAGGCAAACAAACTTAATATTAGGACAAGACACATTTGTCTGAATGCAACATTTATAATTATTCAAATAATATTCTTAACCAAATTTAAACGTTTCTCAGATCAAATCAGTCTTGAACCAACTTCTATTCATATATATATATTCAAATTCAAGAATTAGAAACAGAACTTGGACTTCAGAATCTGAACTATTCAAATGATTGGGGATTGGGGACAGCAAAGCAATTCTCTTTCTCAATTCTCCCATCAATGGGTTAGAGTACCATAACATGGAATGCACAATACATTTCAAGCAAAAGAAAATGTACATAATTGAAAGTTCAATCCAATATATAGATAAAACACTAACCTATAATTGCATACCAAAGTTGAAGTTTTGAAAATGCGTTGTTCTGCAATGATTGGCATATAATTTGAACTTGAACCCTTCAACTCCAAATCTGTTAATAAATGAAGTCCCAATGCTAAAAAACTTAGCGTGTTAATAGAATATAAAAATTGATTCACGTGTCATGTGCAAGAAATATTTTTTTAGAAAATAAGATTCGGCTAACAGCTTTAAGGATTCCTTCCCTTTAAGTCCCTTAAAGCTCTACTCTAAGGATTCAAAGATAAAGACTTTACCTCTCATACCACCTTGAGCGGATCAATATAATCTTCACAAACTAATGTCGACATTGCCCATAACAAGTCACCCGTTGATTGTCTTTCTGTTATTTTTTTAGTACTCTTTTTTTACTTTTCCTTTGTAGAATTAGTACATAACCAAATACCTCATAATTAAAACATAAGAATTTGATCTAAGAACACATAAAACAAAAAATGATTCTTCATTAATTAGTACATGAAGAGATAATATAATATGGCATGTGAAATTGTTTATATGATACTAAAATGTTTTCTCATCAATACAAATTAAAGTTATAGAGAAAAGTACATGAATTAAAAAGGATTTCTATGCATGTAGTCAACAATAATCAATCTTATTCATTATTCATCAATCTAAAAGGATTTCTATCTTGTTTACTTATTAGAGTATTGTTTTTTATTGAACTAATGCTACTATTGTTTGATCATTTGCGCCAAAATTACATCTACCTACTACTGTCTCACTATATTTTTTTCCGTTATTCTAATACGTCTAACAATTATATCTAATATACACTTCTTTTATTGATAAGTTAATAACTCAATCAGATAAGCACTACTGATAAATACACAAGTATGAGCTTTCAATAAGATATGCTTCTTTCATTACATCCACACAAGGGTTTACCTAAGGGCATCATAGATGATTACATTCAACAGGAAATGATAGTATATATAAGAATATAACAAGATCACACAAATACGTAGTATCAAGGCACGAAAGTGGATTTATCTAGAGGATTACCCAAACATACAGTACTCTCCAATTAACAAAAGTCCCAGCAAATAGGCCAGCATTATTCCAATTGTGACAAAGAGCTACAAAGCCAAACATAACCAGAGTTGATTGTTATGAAAAGAGGGCACAATTATAACACTTGTTCAAAACAAGAGCAAGTCACTAAACTAGGGCAACCTAATTCACTGAACCCAACCTTCCTCGCTTTTTTTCAGGTGTTATCTCAACTATATATGTAGGAACCTATTGTTAAAAAGGAAAAGAAATAATCCCAGCAGCAAATTTGCACATAGTGCATTTGTAAAACAACCACACAGGAACATAAGAGATAATTCCCACACCAACAAGCAACTTTCCCATGTACAAAAATGAAGAATTCTAACAGGAAGATTAACAATTTATAGAAGCTGAGATTGTGCAGAAGAACTTTTACAAGCAAATAAATATTTTTAAAAGGAAAGATTGTTAAAAAGAGCTCACTTTGGCAAAGGATATGGCAAGCCAACCAATTGTATTAGGGATGGATGCAATCATCAAAGACTGCAATTTTACCATAAGAAATCGTAAGTCATTTTTTTTATACAAAACAGAAAATTTTATTACCACTTAACGAAAGAAAACAATACAAAAGCAATCATGCAAACAAGCAGACTAGTGGAAGAGAATTCTACTAGACTGACAACCCCCTTGCCTACTAGAAAGAGGCACACTACACATAACACAGAAGACACATTTAGTTAAACAAAAAACTAGTACAATTAATACTAAACATAAAACATTCTGAACTATCTAAAACTCTAGACGCCCTAGCCCACAATCTTGTAAGAAATAAAATATGCTCCCACAAATCCTCAACAGAACTAGATATCCCTTTAAAAATACGTTTGTTTCTCTCCATCCAAACACCCCAAGCTACCGCTAGCAACGCAAATCTCCATAGAGCTCTAGCTTTGCCCTAAACCTTCTCGAAATGCCATTTCAATTTCACAAACTCTGACCACTTCTTGGGAATAGAACCAACCATCCTGAATGCCTCAAATAACCCTGCCCAAATCCTTAATATAAACCCACAATGAAGAAGAATAAGATCAATGCTTTCATCAAACTGTTTGCACATCACACACCAAGAAAGGACAAGCGCCAAAAAGGCCTCCTCTTTTGAACCACATCACATGTGTTAACCTTCCCCTTAAGAGCAAGCCAAGCGAACACTTTAATTTTGGTAGGAACCCCATGCTTCTAGATAAACTAGACAATGAAGCTGAATTTGACCGAGATGAAGGAACACTTTAAAAAGGATTTACATGAAAATGTACCAAATGAATGGGCCACCCAAGATCTTTTATCAAGATTATTCTAATTTAACGAAATACTCTGGATCAGATCCATCATGGCTGTGAACTCGACGATATCCCTATCATTTAGATTTCTACGACAAGACAGATCCCAAGAGAAGCTTGGAGACCAAGAGGAAATCATTTGAATAGACATGTTTTGATTACAAGATAATCTAAAAATCCTAGGAAATAGATCATTTAAAGGACTACTCCCTTCCCATACATCCTCCCAGAAACGTATTTTGTACCCCACACCCACCAATAATTTAATGTTTGTATAAAGTCAATCCACACTCTAGAAATCAACATCCATGGGGCACAAGAAGTGCCACTGATCCTAATGCATGCATCCCACCCGTTAGAATGGGACCCATACTTACTCTCTATGACCGCATGCTAAAGTGAATCTCTCTTTGAAGGAAATCTCTGTAACCACTTCCCAAGCAAAGCCATATTCCCCTTGTTAATGTTCCCCAGACCCAATCCCCCATTCAGTTTAGACTTTGAAACCTCTTCCCAATTAACAAGGTGATTTCCCTTCCCTTCCCCAAAAAAATCTCTCATTATTTTTTCCAATAACCTTGTCGGCTTTTTTGGAATTTTAAAAATATAAACATAGTAAATTGGAATGCTCCCAAGAACCGATTGTAATAAAATAAATTTCCCCCTCTCGACAAACAACTTTTATGCCATCCTTCAATCCTCTTTGAAACCCTTTCGATAACGGGGTCCCAAAATTCTATACTATTAAGGTTCCCGCCCAACGGCAACCTTAGATAAGTAAGAGGCCACTCACCACTGACACACCCCAATTCTAAAGCAATGTTGGATAGCCTATCGGGCTCCAGATTCAGCCCTACTACCACACTTTTAGACAAGTTAATACTTAGCCCAGAAACAAGAGAAAGTACCTTAAGGATTACGTTCAAATTTTCAATGTACCAATCCTCATTTGGGACGAAAAAGCTGTTATCGTCTGCAAACTGTAAATGGGATAGTTTTACCTTATTTTGCCCAACCTCAAAATCCCTCACCACCTCACTCTCACTTGCTCTCTTCATAAGCCTACTAAGGACACCCGCTACCAGAATGGATAAAAATGGAGATAGTGGATCTCCTAGTCACAGTCCCCTAGACGCTTCAAAATGGCCACATGGTTTACCATTTACAATTATCGAGAAATTTTCAAAAGAAAGGTAGCCCCTAATCCACCTCCTCCATCTCTCCCCAAAACCTTTTTTTTCCAAAACAAAATCCAAAAAATCCCAACTGGTGTGATCATAAGCCTTTTCGAAATCAATTTTAAAGACTATTCCTTCCTTCTTTTTAGATCTATACTATTCCATAACCTCATTAGCAATTAGAACAAAATCAAGAATTTGCCTCCCTTACACAAATGCTCCTTGGAAGTAATCAGTTGTGTCTCTTATCACCCTTTTCAATCTCAACGACAGGACTTTAGCCAGTACTTTGTAAAAGGAAGTCACAAGGCTAATCGGTCTAAAGTCCTTGATTGATATGAATTTAAGCTTTTTCGGAATGAGACAAATAAAAATGGCATTTGTTTTCACATTAACGACTACATTGTCAAAAAATTCCCTAAAAACCTTCATAATATCCTCCTTAATTGTATCCCACCCATGTTGTAAAGCCGCCATCGTAAACCCAACCGGCCCAGGAGCCTTATCCCCTTCACAAAGAAATAAGGTTGTCTTGACCTCCTCTTCTCTAAACGGCTCTTCTAACAGCCCACTGTCCACCCTATCAATGGCTGCCAATCTAAACCTTCAATACCAACTGGAGAAAATTACCTCTAGAAGTTTCAAGCTTATAATCAATTTGTTTACTTTCTTACTCCTTACAATTCTATGAAAAAGATTGGCATTATTATTGATGGAGACATAAATATAGGATCGTTTGATGTTGCATATAGATTGAACAAAATTTTTTTGCTAAAACCCTATAAGAATAAAGGAATTTCACCTTTGTGGATCATGTAGAGGATCCATATGAGTAGACTAGGGTTTGAAAGCATCAGATTGCGATCTAGTCATATTTTTTAATTCTCGCTAGGCTACGAAAATCGATCATTTTCGCTATCGAAACGACTTATGATCGTCCTAATTTTTTGCGCAACTATAGTAACTTTGCGTTCTGAACGATATATCCAAAAATTAGCCCGATCCAACTGTGCGATCAAAAGTTAAGATTGATTTACGACAGGAGTACCGAAAACCTAAAGATCTTCTATCATATTCCTTCCGCCCTCAAATCTTGCACCAAGTGTGGGCTACGGTTTCACCAAGATCTCCTCATCTCTCAATAGAACAAACCCTAACTCATGAGAATTATATTGTTATAATGAGAAGAGAGAAGGCCGGCGTATATATAAGGCTACGATAGGGACCTTAAGGAGAAATAAGTGTTTGGGCTTCTTATGGAAAGTTGCAATTCTAATTCCACTATGAATTAGTTCCTTCCATAAATTATAATTTGCACCACTAAAGAATTATAATTGCACTCCCGTCCTTATCTCAAAATTATATTTCAAGCTCCTTATTATTAAATACTTATTATTCTCCCCACGTTAAGATTACAGATAACCGTCATTTAAATTAAATTACTGACAATTATATTTAAATGACTTCTTAATCCTTGGGCCTACCACTTAAATTTTTTGACATGTCAAATTAACATAATCCACCTACAAGGTTTGACATGATCAAAACTTATAAGCTTCTCAAGGGGCTATCATCAATCCCTATACCGGGACGTGGATTCCGTCAATAATTAATATTCATTATACATATAGTGTCGTCATCTAATTCACGAAGATTATTGATCCATAAATGAATCTCACTCTTAATGAGTCAAAACAACAAATATTACATATATATGTATATTAATTATTTCCAGATTAAGATCATAAGTAATCATAATAACCATGGGATTTTAAATTGTTTTATATAGTCAGTATAAAAACAATTAACCCAAACTGGTCTTAGTCAATACACACAAAGTGTACTAGCACAACGAGTTAAAACTATACCGTTTTCTATAGTCAAGATAAACTACTAAAACTTGTGCTACAATCCTACTGATGGGTGTCCAAATTCCATCTAAGATTGTGAACCATTAAACTTATATTCCACAAGAATCGATGATATAATCTTTTGTGTATAAGTTATACGCTACACACCAAATCATCTACTATATGAAATAAAAGAGACACATGCACAATATTTAAATAAATAATATAATGCAACCATTGCCCATAAAGATGCTCATTAAAATAGCAAAACCACGTTTATAACATATCCAAACGAATAAGAAAATTATAGCTTTTAGTATATCACTCTAACAATCTCCCACTTAGATTCAAAGCCACGCAGCTATACATCTCACCCTCATTCCCCCAACGTAAACACTCTATGTGTTTGATAAACGCATAATATTGTCATGTTTAAGCTCCTTCCCGGAGTCGCTTAACACGTTTGTTGCATTAATTCTGCCTAATTATCCACTTATCTCTAGATTAGTGCCTTAGCGAGTTTTGTATCTAACATGGCCCAAGTTAATGTGTATTTTGTAGTATTCCATGTATTTATAGGATTGGGATACAATGGCATTGCATGAAGTGATCAAGAGCAAGCCTAGATAGCTTGCAAAAGTGCTGAGTGAAAAGTTCCAGGTCCATGATCGATCATGGCTTCCAAAATTCTAGCAGAACGCTCCCATGATCGATCATGGCCTGGCAGGGACAGCCACCAACTTCTACTTTTTGCCCTTTTTTGGGGATTATTGTCTCTAAATATTTTCCCTTGTTTATTATATTATTTCCTTTGTGTTTTTGTGGCTAGATTTAGGCCAAATAAAGGAAAGGGAGATAGAGATTATCGAAGTTTTTGTACAAGTTCCAGAGAGAAGTTAGATGATAAACGCATAATATTGTCTTGTTTAAGCTCCTTTAGAGAGTGACTTGACACGTTTGTTGCATTAATTCTGCCTAATTATCCACTTATCTTGAGATTAGTGTCTTAGCGAGTTTTGTATCTAATTTCGTCCCGCTAGGTGTGTTTTTGTTGTGTTTCTATGTGTTTATAGCCATAGGATGCAATGGCCTTCGAAAAATTGATCAAGTGAAGCCAAAGCTCACAAGAATGCTGAATTGAGGAATTTCCCAGAAGCATGATTGATCATGGGTATACCATGATCGATCATGGTGCAAATTAATCTTCAGGCAGAGGACCCTATGATCGATCATGGGTTGGCCATGATCGATCATGGCCTGGCGGGGACAGCCACCAACTCTTGCTTTTAGCCTTATTTCGGGGGTTTTGGTTCCTAGATATTTTCTTTTGTCTATTTTATTAATTAAAGTACTTTTTTTTAGCTATTGTTTTAGTCTAGAGGGGATGGGATATAGATTATCATCTAGGAGAAGAAAGGAGTTCTAGAGAGAAGGGTGAGCTAAAGTGTAGTTTGTTCTCCATTTTCCTCTTGTAAGTCTTTATTGTAAGGATGATTTCTTCTTCTATAATATTTGTTTTTGTTTCCATTATGGAGTAGTCTTTTACTAAGGTTATGGAGGTTAATCGCGATATAATTTTCGGTAATTAATTTCTCAATCCATGGTTAAAGTTTTTTAAATATTTGTGAATCATTTTCTTTTCGAAATCCTTCATTCTACAAGCTTTCTAGGTATTTTCATTGTTCGATTAGACTTTTCATGCCTTGTATGCTTAGTGCTTGTTGATTAATGAAAATACAACATATTCATATGGTTATAAGAAGCTTGTAATTCACTTCCCCATCTATGGATTTTTGTTCCTCGTTGTAGAGATCACAAAGAGTTCTTAAATTTCCATAGATGATCTATAAAATTGTTAATCTAGTTTTTGCGTTGCTTTATGATATTTTGAGTGCTTTGTACACTATACGTGATATCTAGACTCATTATCGTCTTGTTAAAGTAAGAATTGGCTAGTTGGTGATTCTATTCCATAAACTTCGTTACGTATCATTGTGATGATTCGCTGCATAATTTTCATTCTTTTAAACCATGAGATTTCACACACATGCTTATCATAAAACCTTGTTTTGATGAGAATACCATTTCTCTCTCGGATTAGCCTCAATGGGAATGAGTTTCCTAGCTTCGCACCCTCGGCTAAAAGATAGATATGACATTCCCACCTTTGGTGGAATTCCCACCTCGAGAGGAGTCTACCCCTCTCGAAGACCCGACTTATGCCTAAAAGGCATGGGTCGATTTTGTAAATAATGTTTTTTGTTAGTATTTTTGAGTTTCAGGAATTGTCATCGGAGATTCGGGTGTCATTGAGTCTGAACGGATCAAGTTGAGGGGAGCAATAGGGTGTTTTAGAGCAAAGAGGGCAAAGAAAATTTTTTCTGGCAGATTGGTCCATGATCGATCATGCCCTTCCCATGATCGATCATGGTGAAAAAATTTTCTCAAGCAGCATAAGGCATGATCGATCATGGGAGTTGAGCAGTTAGGCAGAGGGCAGCATGATCGATCATTGTACAAAAGTTCAGTTGGGCAGAATGACCCATGATCGATCATGGGTATACCATGATCGATCATGGTCGCGAATTAAAACAGGGGAACCGTTCTAAAACCCCCATTTCTCTCCCCCTCAACCCAAATCCTCTCCAATCCCTAATCCTTTCTCCCCCATTCTTCCCAAAACCTCCCCAAACACCATTTCCATCTAGAATCACGCATCAAATCCTCCAATTTCAAGCCCCATTGCCATACCCATCTCAAAACCCATTTTTCCCTCTCTTCACATAGATTTCGAGCCCTAACTCCTTAAATCCTTAAATCTCTCATCTATACCTTCTCTAAAGCATCAAAATACTCGCTCTATGGCTTCCTCTAACCTCCCACTAAGCCGGTTGACATTCAAGCCGCAAGGGGTGGTTGTCGCGGATTTTGAAGCCGCCAAGAATTCGAATGGTGGAATTACGCCTTCAAGACGAGGACGGTAGTGATCGAGAGGCCGGTCTACATCGGTACACTAGACGATTTCCCCCAACGAACAATGTTTGAGCGAAATCCGGAATGGATTAACTACTTGCGGGAACAAGGTACTCAATGTAATCTCACCATTTGTCGTGAATTTGTTGCAAGTTTAATTCCAGTTCCAAATACTCCGTATGCATATATTGCTCATGTTCGAGGGAGAACGGTCCATTTTAACCTCAATATTTTGAGCGAGATCACGGGCATCCCGGCTTTGCCACACAATGCCTATGATCTCCCTTATTCGGATAGTACCCCCTATGTAGAGCCATCGGCTAATGACCTAGCCTCATTTCTAGCCGGTAGACCCACGGAATGGATTGGAACTCAATTCGATAGGAGCAATTTGCATGATAGCCTTAGGACGTTATGGCTTGTAATTGCCAATGCTTTGGACCCAACCTCTCATATCCAGCACCTATACCCTTCTCAAGCGTATGTACTATATGCCATTACAACAAACAAGCGCTGTTGTTTGCTTCGTCACATCATTGGGAGAATTACTATAATCATAGACTTGGTTGCCCACAATGAAACAATCAAATTTGGGTCATTGATCACTCGGGTATGTTTGCGGGCGGGAGTAAATGAAAGGGATGAGGATGTGAAGAAAATGCTACGAGCACCTCTTAACCGATCTACCCAAACTCGGGCCGCTGGTCAATTGAGGAACCGGCCGAGTTCCTCCACAGCTGCACCACCACCGGGTGATGATGATGAAGAAGGGGCAGAAGAAGAAGGAGCGGATGTTCCGGGTCCCTCAAGGCGTAGAAGACGGGCAAGCTCTGGGCCGGTAGATGACACCAGGGAATTCATGAGAGAGCAGTTCGAACAGATGACTGCCATGATGCAAACCGGGTTCGTAAGCATAAATGAGAGGGTTGAGATAATGGTGCTGCGGCAAGATCGATTGGAGGCAGATATTGCAGCTCAGGTCGAGGCACGAGTTGCAGCACAGATGGTGACTCAGCAAGAGTTCATACGCCAGCAGTTCGAGGCGTTGTACGGTCGATTTCCCCCACCCCCACCTCCTGATATGTGATGATGATGTGATAGCCTGAAAACTCTTTAATTAACTATATTTATGCTAAGTTTTACTTTATTTCTTTTGGGTTGTATTAGAATTTAAACTTGATGTTAACTTTAGAACTTGGTTTTAATGGTTGAATGTTATGGTTTTTGCTTTTGAATTCTAATTCTAACCCGTTTTATGTATAGTTGTTGTTTGTCTCTTATTTTTGTATCATGGAAAGCAAAGCCAAAGTAGCGCCCGTGCATTTTCTTGTTCTCTTTCCATTGAGGACAATGTATGTTTCAAGTTGAGGGGGGTACGCTATTTATGTCTATTTATGTTGTGATTTTTTTTTGTTTTGGCTTGCTACTGTTTATTTCCATGAGTAGAAGAGATGTGTTTTAAAATTTTTTTTGAGAAGTTTGAAAAGTGATGATTGATTGATATTTTGTGCAATGAAGACTATTGTTTCATTAGTTTTTGGCATGAATTCGTTGATGCGGATAGGAATTTGAATGATAATCTAAATTGCCTTGCTCCACTTAGTCTCATATCCCGACATATTTGTCTGTTCTGCATGCTAGATTGCTTTGGTTGTTTCCAATTCGGTAATAACACCTAGATTGATTTTCATTAAGAGAAGAGGAATTTTTGTCCAAAAATGATGGAAGCTCTTTCAAAAAGATCCTCCAATGAGAGGACAAAAGCATAGCACTTTGATAACTTGGATGACTTTTATCCTAATATTGACTTAAAGTTTCACTTGACTAAATCTTATGTCTCTTTGTCTAATATTATGGATGGGTATAGGTTACCATATGGGAAAGGGTGAATAGCTTCCTTCAAGCTCCAATGAATGAGCAAGTTATGTAAATTTCTTAAGTGAGACCGCTGCCCCCCCCCCCCCATAGAGATGAAAACCGCCCTGATCTAATTTAGCAACAATTTCCAAGAAAAGATAAAAAAAAAGTGCCTAGAATCGACAAATCTTTGAGCTTTCGTTTTTGAAAAAGTTCTCTCTTCCTTCTCGAATGATTATGACTCTTTGTGTTTATATTGAATTGCTTGAATCGAAATCTAGTATGTGAGCATTGGAGAATATGGGATTGTGTTCTAAAGGAGATAGGCGAATTAGATGATCATTCAAAAATCCATCATTCTGGAAAATCGATAGTAATGCCTCTTGCTTTGGAAATTGAAACTTGAAACTTCATTCTCATCATTCATCATGATCAAACTTCTAATGTTTGTAGGTATCATTTCTGAAAACCTTCACGAGATGCAACTCGTCTTCTTTGGGAACATAGAAGTTAACAACTTTTTGTATAGCATATTAATTTTTGTAATTATATACTTTTTGTTTTGCTAAGGGACTAGCAAGAGATAAGTTGAGGGGAGTTGATAAACGCATAATATTGTCCTGTTTATGCTCCTTTAGAGAGTGACTTGACGCGTTTGTTGCATTAATTCAGCCTAATTATCCGCTTATCTTGAGATTAGTGTCTTAGCGAGCTTTGTATCTAATTTCGTCCCGCTAGGTGTGTTTTTGTTGTGTTTTTATGTGTTTATAGGCATAGGATGCAATGGCCTTCGAAAAATTGATCAAGTGAAGCCAAAGCTCACAAGAATGCTGAATTGAGGAATTTCCCAGAAGCATGATCGATCATGGGTATACCATGATCGATCATGGTGCAAACTAATCTTCAGGCAGAGGACCCCATGATCGATCATGGGTTGGCCATGATCGATCATGGCCTGGCGGGGACAGCCACCAACTCCTGCTTTTAGCCTTATTTCGAGGGTTTTGGTTCCTAGATATTTTCTTTTGTCTATTTTATTAATTAAAGTACTTTTTTTTAGCTATTGTTTTAGTCTAGAGGGGATGGGATATAGATTATCATCTAGGAGAAGAAAGGAGTTCTAGAGAGAAGGGAGAGCTAAAGTGTAGTTTGTTCTTCATTTTCCTCTTGTAAGTCTTTATTGTAAGGATGATTTCTTCTTCTATAATATTTGTTTTTGTTTCCATTATGGAGTAGTCTTTTACTAAGGTTATGGAGGTTAATCGCGATATAATTTTCGGTAATTAATTTCTCAATCCATGTTTAAAGTTTGTTAAATATTTGTGAATCATTTTCCTTTCGAAATCCTTCATTCTACAAGCTTTCTAGGTATTTTCATTGTTCGATTAGACTTTTCATGCCTTGTATGCTTAGTGCTTGTTGATTAATGAAAATACAACATATTCATATGGTTCTAAGAAGCTTGTAATTCACTTCCCCATCTATGGATTTTTGTTCCTCGTTGTAGAGATCACAAAGAGTTCTTAAATTTCCGTAGATGATCTATAAAATTGTTAATCTAGTTTTTGCGTTGCTTTATGATATTTTGAGTGCTTTGTACACTATACGTGATATATAGACTCATTATCGTCTTGTTAAAGTAAGAATTGGCTAGTTGGTGATTCTATTCCATTAACTTCGTTACGTATCATTGTGATGATTCGCTGCATAATTTCATTCTTTTAAACAATGAGATTTCACACACATGCTTATCATAAAACCTTGTTTTGATGAGAATACCATTTCTCTCTCGAATTACCCTCAATGGGAATGAGTTGCCTAGCTTCGCACCCTCGGCTAAGAGATAGGTATGACATTCCCACCTTTGGTGGAAGTTCGTGATATTCTCTCTTGATAGCTTTAACCCGGGAATGAGTTGCCTAGCTTCGCACCCTTTGCTATTGAGAGTTATCACAACCTTCTCCATTCATGACAACTTTGTGTGAAATCTATGTATGAGATTGCAATTACCGTCTATCGTATCGTAGCTAACCTCCACCTACCTTAGTGCCATCTTATTTAGTTTCGCAACCGTTTTACATTTCTGTTGTTTCACAACAAATCCAACTTACAAAAATCTGTAACCATTTAATCCGAAATCCATTCCACTCCTTTTCACTTATCCTTGTGGTTCGACACTCGGACTTCCGAGACTTTATTACAACTTGACGAGCCTGCACTTGGGCTACAACAACGCGATATTATCGGCGCGTCAGGAGAGCTAAAGTTTTGTAATTTCTTCTTTCTTCTTGTAAGTTTACTTTGATTTTAAGAAATGAATACTTCTTCTATAATTCTTGCTTTAAGTATTATGGAGTAGTCTTTTACTAAGGTTACAGAGGTAAATTGCGATATAATTTTCGGTGATTAATGGCTCAATCCATGTTTAAAGTTTGATAAATATTTGTGAATCCTTTTCTTCATCATATCTTCCATTATTTCAAGCTTTCTAGGTATTTTCATATTAAGTTAAGACTTTATATGCCTTGTATATTTAGTTATTGGTTGTTAATGAACATACAACATATTTATATGGTTCTAGAAAGCTTGTAGCCTGTTTCCCCAATCCATGGAGCTTTTTCCTCTTCGTAGAAATTATGAATAGTTCTTAAAACTCCATAGATGCATTATAAATTTGTTTAGCTTATCTTTGATTCATTTATTGATATATTGAGTGCTTCTTACACTACATGTAATACTTAGACTCTTTATTTTCTACCACACGTAATAAACGATGAGTTGATGAATTTATCCCATAAACTTCATTCCGTTTCATTGTTAGGATTCACATTCTAATTTTCATTCTTTAAATCATGAGGTTTCACACAGTTGCTTTATTTTAAATCATTTTACGATGAATTTGTCATATCTATCTCAGACTAGCTTCATCGGGAATGGGTTGCCTTGCTTCACACCCGTAGCTAAGAGGTAGGAATGATGGCTTCGTCTTTGGTGGAATGTACGATACACCAACATTCCCCATATCCCGAGAAACCTTGTGTTGAAGTCTTTGTATGAGCTAATGATCACTGTTTCTTAAATTGCAACTAATTTCCCAATACCTTAGTGCTTTCTTATTAATTTTCACAACTGTTTTACATTTTCGTTGTTTCATAACCAATCCAACTTACAAAATCTGAAAACCATTTAATCCGTAATCCATTATATTCCTTTTCGACTATCCCTGTGGTTCGATACTCGGACTTTCGAGACTATATTACAACTTGACGTGCCTGCACTTGGGCTAACACAACGCGTTTTTCTAGCGGCGTCAGTGTTTTCCCTTCTTATGAATCCTCGGCTCTTTCGAGTTCGCAACCGTTTCACTATTATCAAAATAAATTGAAATAGCTGATAACACTAAAGGTGCCACATCTAGATTCATACGGAAGTTCCTGAGCCAAACCGCTGCCTTACCTGCTTCTAAAGCAACCACATATTCAAACTTCATGGTAGAGTCAGCAATGCATGACTGCTTGATACTCCTCCAACCAATGACTCCACTTCTTAGAGTAAACATATAACCTGAAGTTGACTTTCTGAAATTTTAATATTTGACTAAAAATTCTGGTATGTGTATCCAACAGGTACGATTGTTTTCCTGGTAAGCCAACATAAAATCTCGAGTTCTTTTAAGGTACTTAAGTATATGTTTTACCGCAGTTCAGTGTTCTTTCCCTGGATTAGACTGATATCTGCTAACTATATCAACGGTAAAGTAGATGTCTGGTCTAGTACACAATATAGCATACATGAGACTTTCTATTGCCGAAGCATAAGGAACTGCCATCATCATCTCTTTCTCATCATGTGTCTTATGACACTAATTTTGGATAGAGTGATTCCATGCCTAAAAGAGAGAAACCCTTTCTTGGAATCCTGTATATTAAATCCGGCAAGAATTGTACCGATATAAGTACCTTGCGATAAGCCCAACATCCTATTTTTTCGATCTAGCATAAGCTTAATACCAAGATGTGACTTACTTTTCCTAAGTCCTTCATATCGTGACTTGATAACCATACCCTCACTAAAAATAATATTCACATATCGTTTCCAATAAATAAGATATTATCCACATAAAATACCTGGAATACCACCGCGCTTCCGTTGCGCCTTCTGTACACACAAGACTCATCCGAACATTGATCAAAACCAAAAGATTTGATTGCATGGTCAAAACAGATGTTCCAAGATCTAGAAACTTGCTTAAGCCCATAAATGGGCTTCTTGAGCTTGTTGTGCTCTTGGCCCTTTGCTATGACTCCTTCTGGTTGCATCATATAGATGCTTTTATCAAGACTTCCATTAATGAAACCTGTCTTGACATCCATTTGCTAAATCTCGTAATCAAGATGAGCCGTAATGGATAAGAGAATCCGAATAGACTTTAGCATGGCTACTGGCAAAAAGGTTTCATCATAATCGATCCCCTTCTTTCTGAGTGAACCCTTTTAGCAACAAGCCTTGATTTAAGCCTGTCTAATCCTCTCTATCTCTTATATACCAACTTGCATCCAATAGGTTTTACCCCTTCCGGTGGTTTTACAAGATCCCAGACTTTGTTAAAGTACCTGGACTCCATTTCAGATTTAATAATCCTTTGCCATTTTTTGTATCTTTATCTTGAAGTACTTCATTGTAGTTAAAAATGTTCATCAGGGACCTTGTCATAAGACTCACCGAAGAACATAAAATGACCAGGTTGACAAACAATCCTCCCACTACGACGAGGCACTACTTGTGTTTGTGTACATTGTGCAAATATTGAACTTACTAACTCACTATCCACATGTTGTGCTGGTTAAAGAACATATGTATTAGTGATTTGTTCAAGATGTGCACAAGTATGGCAATCCTCCCACTACGATGAGGTAATGGAATGTCGATATCCATTTACTGTGGTATTTCCTCTTGTGCTAAAGGTTTAGACGAATTGTGCCCTATTTTTCTATCCTCTCATTTCCATTACAACAACACTACTCTTGGGCTTATGGTCCATAATAAAATCATCTTCTAAGAATCTGGCATTGATAACAATAACCTTACATTCTCGAGGATTATAAAACAAACCACTCTCGGTTTCTTTTGGATACACAACAAAGAAATACACTTTTATTCTTGATTCCAACTAATCCGCATTACCTTTCAACATGTGTGCTAGACTATCTCATACCCGAATATGCCTCAAATTGGGCTTACGCTCGGTCTACAATTCTATGTGTGTAGTAGGTACTGACTTTGATGGTACCAAGTTCAGAATATATCCAGCTATTTCTAAAGCATATCCCCAAAAAGAATAAGGTAGGTTTGAATAACTCATCATAGATCTTACCATTCCTATAAGAGTTTTATTCTTTATTTGTGCTACACCATCATACTGTGGCATCCTCGACGCAGACAATTGGGATGCAATCCCGTTATCTAATAAGTATTCCTTGAACTCTCCCAAGAGGCATTCACCACCACGATCTGATTGTAGTGACTTGATACATTTTCCTAGACGCTTCTTCGTTTCTGTCTTGAATTCTTTGAATTTCTCAAAGACTTCAGACTTACGTCGCATTAAGTAAATGTATCTTTACTTTAAATAATCATCTACAAATGTGATGAAATACTCAAAGCCTCCTTTAGTCTAGACATTCATGTGACTATACAAATCAGAGTGAACCAGTTTTAACTATTCTTTAGCGCTATAGCCTTTTGCTGTGAATGATCTCTTAGTCATTTTACCTTCTAAACAGGATTCACAAACTAGAAGTGCCTCCACTTCCAATGAACCTAATGGTCCATTTTCGACCATTTTTTTAATTCTTTTTAGATTAATATGACCAAGGCGTAAGTGCCAAAAATACATATGGTTCATTTTGAAGGTTCATTTCTCTTAATTGGTAAACTATTAAAGCTATTCAATTCACTCAGTTGTAGTACTGAAAAGTCAGGATTAATAATGTAAAGATCAATCACTAATGTACCAGAACAAAAAACTATTTATTTTTTCTAATGATAACTGATTTATCATTAAAATAAACAAAATATTTGTCCTAAACCAATCTAGAAATAGAAATTAAATTCTTTCTAATGGAAGATACATATAGACATTCCTTAATCATTAATATCATATTCTGACTAGACTGAAGATAAATATTTTCTACTGCAACTGTTACCACATTCATAGTTGCCCATATGTAAATTTTCTTTATTTTTAAGTTGTCTGGTTTCCTGGAACCCTTGCAAAATATTGCAGACATGATTAGTGGCTTCCGAATCTACACACCGGGTACTGGTAGATCGAACCACTATACAAGATACAACAACAAATAGATGAAATTTACATATGTTGTTATGACGGTTTAGGAAACGGGGACAATCTTTCTTCAAATGCACTTTCTACTGATAGTGAAAACACTCGCCCATAGGCTTTTTCACTCCTCCTAGATGTTCAGCGACTGTTGCACGCATTGCTCCTTGTGGGACTGCAACTTATGCATTCTTCTTCTTCCTTTCTTACTTTTGGGCATATAAATTGAAACTTTTTCAGCCACTAGAGTACTAGCCAGCTTACCAAGGAGTCCTTCAGTTGCTTGGAATTCTTTAAGAAGTTCCAACAATGAATAAAGCTTTTTCATGTTGTAATTCTGTCGGAATCACTTAAATAAGTCCAGCAGCGACTGGAGAACGATATCGACCTGAGTTTCCCCATCGATTTTAGCTCCAAAGATCTCTTAGTTCATTCAGAAGACCGATCAACTTCAAAACAAGATCCTTAACTCGAGTTCCTTTAGCAATAATCATGTTCATGAGGCCTTTCATCGAAACCTGCCTTATGGCATTATCTTGATCCCCAAAAATATCTTTGAGGTTCAGCATTATGTCGTAGGCGGTGTCAAAAGACTAATGCTAATGTTGTAGCACATTTGACAAAAATGCCAGAATGTAAAACCACGCCATCTCATCAACCTTTTTCCACCTTTGGCAAGCCTTGGTTTCCTTCTCGGTCGCCCCCTTACCAGGTTCTGCTGGACAAGACTCAGTGAGCACAAACTGGTACTCGTTAATAGTAAGCACAATGTTCAAGTTCCCTTTTTCAGTCAATATAATTAGGTCCAATCAATTTGTTTTAGTTGAGAATAATTAAAAATGGATTGAAAGAGTTTGCCATTTTAAAACTTGAGAATCACATACAAATTATGATAAACAATAATAACTTTGAACACAAATTTTAAATATGGTACCCTCTACCATTTCAAAAAGCGTTTACCAGCAGCCTAAGACTTTGAATAACATGCCTCATTAATGAGGTCGTCTATTATTCATTATTTCTTAAACAGATGCAAACCTATTAAATTTTACTATCTAGACAATCCTTTATCATCAAGCAATACATACTACATAGACAATCTTTTATTGTCAAGTAAAATATATTATTTAGATAATCCTTTTATTGTCAAGTAAAATTTAAATAGCCGACTTCCATTGGTCTTACAAATAATAGTAGAGACTCAGTTGGAGAGCATACTATTATTTATATCTAAGTGTATACCATCATTTTATTTAGTCTAATGATTCTGCAATTTATTCTTTCCGATATGGAGGTGAGCACTAAATCTCACACAAAAAATAAATCACATCATTTAAAATTATCAGTCAGTGAAATTTGTACAATGATTCTGCAATTTATTCTTTTCGATATGGTGGTAAGCACTATAACACACACGAAGAATAAATTAAATTATCTACAAACCAATGATGGAAATCGTGGGATTTTTATGTGAAAAATCCCTCACCCACTTAGTATTTAAAACATTATTTTCTAAGGGTTAAGAAAAATTTATATTAAATTCTAGTCAATTAAAAAATACAAAGGTATGAAATATAAAAGACATGTGCAATAAAATTATTTTGCTGCCTTTTTAAAAAAAAAAACTTATATTTTTCAATTACGCAAAATTTATATTTATATACCCTTTTTAAATTTGAAAATAACTAAACAAAATAAAAGGTGATCTAGGTATGGTCATGTATCCATGTTGTCCAAAATTATAAGGAAACCTAATAATTAAACACATATGACTAACACAAAAGCACACAAAGCATTAAACTATTCAATAATAAGAATAATTAAATCCCTGCTATTATGGTCCAAACTTCATCATCCCTAGTCCGTTGGAAACCTGTCACGACCTATGTCGCCACTTCACTGACTATGTCGGGAATCAACCTTGGTTGAAACGCCTTCTTCAACGTTCTTCGTTAAAGAAACTGCAATCTTAGATACAAAGGTCATATGCCTCCATTTAAGGAGTTCACACATAAACTATTATATCTAAATTCTAAATAAAATTACATAGATCCAATACCTCCTTTTAAAGAGTTCACAAATCTAATCTAAATTTAACTTACAACCATGAATAAAACCCAAATTATCATTCACATTAAAATTAACCACGAATAAAAACATCATGGGATTAAATCACATAAAACATAATTACGTGACCATAATAGCGGCACAAGAACACTGCAAAACAAGGGTTAGCGAGTTCTAACTTCTATCCAACAACAACATGCATGAATCGATTTAACTGGACAACATGACTAGTTCAATCCGTACGAAGTATCAAAGAAAACCAATCGCTCTGATACTAATTGATGGAGACATAAATATAGGATCGTTTGATGTTGCATATAGATTGAACAAAAAACTTTTCCTAAAATCCTATAAGAATAAAGGAATTTTACCTTTGTGGATCAGTAGAGGATCCATATGAGGAAACTAGGGTTTGAAAGCATCAGATTGCGATCTGGTCATATTTTTTTATTCTTGATGGGCTACGGAAATCGATCATTTTTGCTATCGAAACGACTTCTGATCGTCCTAATTTTTCGCACAACTATAGTAACTTTGTGTTTCGAATGATATATCCAAAAATTAGCCCGATCCAACTGTGCGATCAAAAGTTAAGATTGATTTACGACAGGAGTACCGAAAACCTAAAGATCTTCTATCGTATTCCTTCCGCCATCAAATCTTGCACCGAGTGTGGGCTACGATTTCACCAAGATCTCCTCATCTCTCAATAGAACAAACCCTAACCCATGAGAATTATATTGTTATAATGAGAAGAGACAAGGCCGGCGTATATATAAGGCTACGATAGGGACCTTAAGGAGAAATAAGTGTTTGGGCTTCCTATGGAAAGTTGCAATCCTAATTCCACTATGAATTAGTTCCTTCAATAAATTATAATTCGCACCACTAAAGAATTATAATTTCACGCATGTCCTTATCTCAAAATTATATTTCGAGCTCCTTGTTATTAAATACTTATTATTCTCTCTACGTTAAGATTACAGATAACCGTCATTTAAATTAAATTAATGACAATTATATTTAAATGACTTCTTAATCCTTGAGCCCACTTAAATTTTTTTGACATGTCGGATTAACATAATCCACCTACGGGGTTTGATATGATCAAAACTTATAAGCTTCTCAAGGGGCTATCATCAATCCCTATACCGGGACGTGGATTCCGTCAATAATTAATATTCATCATACATATAGTGTCGTCATCCAATTCACGAAAATTATTGATCCATAAATGAATTTCACTCTTAATGAGTCAAAACAACAAACATTACATATATAAGTATATTAATCATTTCAAGATTAAGAGCATAAGTAATCACAATAACCATGAGATTTTAAATTGTTTTATATAGTCAGTTTAAAAACAATTAACCCAAACTGGTCCTAGTCAATACACACAAAGTGTACTAGTACAATGAGTTAAAACTATACTGTTTCCTGTAGTCAAGATAAACTACTAAAACTTGTGCTACAATCCTACCGATGGGTGTTCAAATTCCATCTAAGATTGTGAACCATTAAACTTATATTTCACAAGAACCAATGATATGATCTTCTGTATGTAAGCGATACTCTACACACCAAATCATCTACTATATGGAATAAAAAAGACACATGCACAATATTTAAATAAATAATATATCCAAACCAATAAGAAAATTATGGCTTTTAGTATATCACTCTAACAATTATCCCACTCAATTATGCCCTTCACTTTTGCTTTTTGATACTACAAAATTTCCTCCTTAAATATTATTTCTTCCAACTTTCTTTTCACTTCCCTCCTTTCCACCATCTTATTCTCAGACAACTCCAACGATTCCTCTCTTATCTACCTCCCCAATACGCCTCAATACTGCATCTTTCTTCAATCTAATATCACCAAAAATCTCTTTGTTCCACTTTTTAATTTCTTTTTTCAATTCCCCTAATTTTAACATAAATTTATGAACTTCCCACCCTTGACACGTGCACCTCTCCCACCAATTTTTGAACAACTCTTCAATTTTTTTTTCTTTTCAACCACATATTTTCAAAATGTAATAGTGTCGGTCCCCACTTGAAACAATTTGTATTGAGAACAATCGGGCAATGATCGGATGTCGCTCTCACTAATGCTTCTTGCCTCACCGATTCCGACATATCTAACATGCTAGCCCATCCCTCACGTTAGACCATGTGAAATCCATATTATTTAATGCAATATCCCTTCACCTCGTTTCTGTAATAAATGTATCAAATTATCTTATACTTCTAGTATTTCTCCTCCCCCTAACTTCTCCGAAGGGAGCCACACTACGATAAAATCCCCCTCCCCCCCGCACCCCACTTGTTCCTACATAGACCGTACACACTCGCTAACTTTATACAAAAATCTTTTTTATCTCTTGACTTACAAGGACCACAAACCCCCGTAAGCCACCAATTAACTCCCCCCCGACCGATTGAAAAAGAATCGAGACTGTGAAATTACCTAATAACTATTCGGACCCTCTCAAAACTCCAGAATCCCAAATAATAAGAATACCCTATGATTTTCCCAATGATGGAAAAAACACCCACTCTTTGAATCTAAATCCCCACACGCTCCCAGTGAGATATTTATTAATTTCTTATTTTTTTGTTTCTTGAAAAATTACCACATCCGATTTTTCTCTATGCAAAAACTCCCTAACAACCCTTCTCTTCTCCCTCCCTCCCAACCCTCAAACATTCCAGCTAAGAATTTTCATTTAAAACAGTTAGAGAACCCGTTACCTCTTACCCCCCCGTCCCTCTTTTATCCCCCCCCCCCCATTTCTATCATAATTTACACTACTCTCAAGGTTTTTCAACTCCCTTTTCCCCACTTTCCTTTTTGACCCATTGTTACTACCTCTTTTACTATTAGATCCTCTCTGACTATTGTTATTAATAGGCACTAAAGAAAGATTCATTTTTTTTCAAAATAGTCAAGAATTTTTGCCACTCTTCTTTACCCAAACTATCTACCAATCCCCCTCGGTCAACTCCAGCTAGTTTCGTTGGATGGTTAAATGGAGATTCAGATTCACTTTGGCAAATGTAAAATTGAAATGTGTCAAGAGCCACATTTCCTGATTTTGGAATTAATTTAGGATCAGCCACACTCTCAACCCTCTTGTCCGTTGAATCCCTATTATGAAGATTAGACAAATGCATGTATAAATTAGAGGGAGAGGGGAAATAAGAAAGATTTTACCTGATTTATAGTGGGCGAATGATGGTAATGGTGCTGGCTGATTTGTTGTAAAAAGCAATGGGATTCCAGCCTCCTTAGTGTTCCTTGCTCAGTCATTGGGGTGTAGCTCACATGTTCTGTGCTCGCCAGATTTAGATCTTTAAATAAGTTTCTTGTCCCCACATTGCTATCCTCCTCGAACCACATGTCCTCCTCCATTCTATACTGTTCAAAATCATTCTCCTCTATATTTTCTACATCCTCCATTCCTTCTTGCTAAATTGTCTTATCAAAATACTCATCATCTGCTTGTAACTTCCCCTCTTCATGAACCTGGAAGTCCTCTGCTCGCTCAGCCAGTACCTCTACTCTTTTGATTTCTAGAAATTCAGCTTCTTCGTGTACTTTACTTTCTGGTTCCCTGTCAACATCTATCTCCTCGCCCTCTTCTTCATTGGAATTATTGCTCAAAACTTCATCTACCCTCAATATTGTGATACGTCTACCTTTAGTTTTGTTACTAAATAAGTGAACCGACCCATTTTCTCTCCTGATTTCCCTCTTTTTAAGCAGATCCTGATTTCCCAACATCTTCATTTTATTAAAAACATGCAGTCCTGGCTTGCTATTAACATTAACTATGTAACGCCCATGACCTAAATTGGGGCATCACCGAATGCCGTCAGTAACTATGGCAAAAAATAAACCTGAATTACACAATATAGAAGTAAAAGGATACTTGTTAACATTAAAAATTCAAACTTTACTCAAATATTGATACAAAATACAATATCCGAGTCACTAAATTTGGTTTATAGCACCACAATGTTAACCTAAATCAGAATACATTATAAAACAATTTGATACATCGACTTAAATAATGGACTTGGCATGTCTTGGTATGATAGGTTTTAGGAAGACTTCTGTTTTCCCCAAGCGTAGCCAAGCTAACTTACAAGACACAATTGTAGGAAAAAGGAGGGAATGAGCTAAACTAGACCAGTGGGAACCAACAAGGAAGGGGAAATGCAATGCAATAAATAAACAAATTAATCGATAATTAAATAAATATCACCAAGATACAAATGAAATAATAATATTAGAGTAAACAACCTAGATAGCCACTAAACTTTCGATCTAGTACCACTTTGATTATTAAACTTCAAAACAAACCACTTTAGTCATTCAATGTTGGAATGAGTACTACTTTGACTATTCCGTCAAATTCTTTGGTCATCCAACTTTGGAGTAAGTACCACTTTGAACATTCCATCCAATTTGACTGTTAAATTTAATGCATTTGCGTGGCACATGACTTTGAGTAAGGTCATTTTGGTCATATTGCAACAAAAAGATCTTTTCGATCCGGTGATAATTCTCATCAAAATAAAACACTCATAGTATATAAAACATATTAATATTTTTAACAAACGGTGTAACTTGAGTTGTTTTATAATAAAAATGATTAAAATATGCTTAAATGAAGTCATGTGCCTTACATATGGTTACATTTCGTTCAATTTAATAATCAAATTGGAAGAAATGACCACGGTATTACCCACTCTAAAGTTGGATGGCTAAAGTGGTTCGTTTTAAAGTTTGATGGCCAAAGCGGTACTAGATCGAAACTTTAGTGATCATTTTATACCACCGTATGATACTTGACACTCCATCCATCCACCATGACATTTGTAACTGGTAGCTCGAATTTACCCCAGCTAAATTCTGTCGACGGGAACAATAATGTACCTGCTAGTTCGGACATATCCTAGTTATGTTCCATCCATAAGAACAATAATAATATGGCTGCTATAGCCAAGTTCTCCTAGAGGATGTAATAGGTCAACTAGGTATTATTGTCTACTGTGCACAGTATGCCTCCCATAGGACATCTAGTGACAAGCCTACCATAGGCTAATATAAAATAATGATCACATCTAAGCAATATGGGTATCATGTCTAACTGGTATAATAATAGTACCTGGTTATAGTCAAACCATACATAAATTCTCAAAATCATATAAGAAATCTGAAACATATGAAATATATAAACAACCTTTCATAGGTGTAGAAATCTCATCAAATGCCAAAGTAGTAGTAAAGTCCCATACTTTACGAAAAGTAGTAAGCTAACCATTAGCAGAGTTGCGCCAACAATAACGTTACCATGAGATATATATAAAACAAATATCATTTTATAAATTCTAGTATGCAAATGACAACTTAAACCCACTATTGTCATTATTTATAAGTTTTTACGTATACATATATCCGTAACTTACAAGTGCATGTTTAAGTCATTCTTACACAAACCATGTTTGGTCCATAAATTATAGAAATCGGTTTCAGTATAAATTCCATTGACTAGTTTTAACTCACTGTCCGTTTCAGAATAAGGATTATAGAAATCCAACTGGTACAATTACGGACTGGTGGGTTTTTAAAAAAATTTCATTATTAATTAAATGAAGAATATTGGCTTTTGAATAGACTAATTCGGAGTTAAGATGAAAAAGTTATAGCGAAAATAAATTTGGTGAAAGAAATAGAGAAGCAGCAATCTAGAATTAGAAGAAAAATGAATGAAATAAATTATAAAGGAGATGCATAGCTCTGCTGGCTAGAGTAGTGGGTGTTTACAAGCTAAGCTTAGGATCCATTTCTAGCACGAGTAATAATTTTTAAGATGGAGGTTTTAACTAACAAAATATATATGCCACTTTGCTCCTTCATAACTCACGTGGGCCAAGCCCATCCAGCATTGAAAAAGTGATGCCACCAATTATCATCCCCAAGCTTGCAGCCGGCCCACTTGGAATCAAAGCCTAATACTATCTCCATTATAAAAAGAAGCAAAGCAGCCACAGAAATCATTGAACCGAGCGGATACACAGCTGCAAGGTGTTTTTTTTTTTTCCCTTTTCTCTTCTTTCTTTCTTACACGGTTTTCGAGAGGAACAACCTGTATTTATATTTTTTTTCTCTTGTCAATAAGTGTGCACAGTATTTTGTTGAGATTTTCAATTTTGTTTTTTATCTATTACAAAGTATTTATTTAATGTATGCTGGAGTGGATTCTTTGGAGCACTAAAATTCAAAATTTAATTTTCAACTTCTATTTATTTGCGCGTATTCAAGTAAGTAATTTATATATATTTTTTCTCTTGTCGATAAGTGTGCACAGTATTTTGTTGAGATTTTTAATTTTGTTTTTTTATCAATTACAAAGTATTTACTTAATGTATGTTTGAGTGGATTCTTTGGAGCACTAAAATTCAAAATTTAATTTTCGTCTTCTATTTATTTGCGTGTACTCAAGTAAGTAATTTATTTATTTATGTATTCATTAATTATGTTTTGTGTTTTATTTTTAAGCATATTAGACTAGGTTATTTTCTAGGGTTGAGCATGAGTATATTTGATTAATTATATTGCACGTATTCATGCCAATTGACTCTACCAATTTAATGATTTAATGTTATAAATAATTCTTTCTATTGGATGCCTATTTTAATTGGTAAAAGTAAAGTTGGATTCTCATTATTTTTTGTTGGATTCACCATTTGATTTGTTGAGAGCAAATATAGGGTGTTTTGATTTTATACGCACGTTTGGCTGTGGAAGAATATATTAATTGGATTTATTTTCCGCATCTAATAGAATCTAGAGACCAAATTAGTGAGAGACAAATAGTAGAATTTATTGGGCATGAATGTTTGGAATAAGAGATCAAATATATGACTCTGCCACCTAGTATTTTATTAATTACTAGGGTATACTCGTGCCATCTGGCATGGTGAAATAAAAAATATCTAATAATAGGATAAAAAAAATTAACGTGTGACGAATTTAAATTAACAAAATCAATTAGTCTATTTTGAGCTCATTGTCTAGTATAGTTTAACGTTGTGAACAACTAAAACGTAAGTTCAATATATCTTCATCTTGAAAAAACTAAAAGTATATCAAATTGAACCGACTTATTTTAAATTTTTTAAAGAGTCTTTTAATCATAATCTAATCACGTAATGACAAAATCAATCAGTCTATTTTGAGCCCATTGTCTAGTCTAGTCTAATATTTTGAACAATTGAAACATAAGTTCAATATATCTTCATGCTTAAAAAACTAAAAATATACCGGATTAGACTGACTTGTTTTTAATTTTTTAAAAAGTCTTTTAATCATAATTTAACCATGTGATGTACGTCCTAAAAATGACATATTTAAATGACCAATAATGTACGAATACATAACGCACGTCCATAAAAGTTACACACTAATTTTTCTTGATTTGTTTTTTTGCATAATTATATAGTCATGATGGATCTTGTTTAATTGATCTTGATTAGTAGATTTTAAATATTAATTTTTTAAAAAATTTAGAATTTTTTATTTTAAGTTATGGCATTTTTAATGTAGATAAAATTATTAGTATGTGAGAGTTTACAAAAATTTAGTCAAAGATGGTGTTTTATAATATAGATTATTTTATTCGTATTTTTAGTTGATAAACCATCATTCACTATTTTTAAGCTAGATTTGGAATTATTTAGAATTAGTGAGTGATATATAACATACGTTTTGTCCATCAGGTCCTTAAGGTTCGACCTCGCACTTGCCTAAGTTATACTAAATACCAATTCGTGCACTTATAAGTATTTAAAACATTTACAACAAGAATACCTAACTACAACCCCATGCATTTGTACAATCAAGAATTTACGCAAAACCCCCAATTTGTAGCACATAATAAGTTGATGAGTACTAGTGTTCCTATATCCATGAATTCTAGAGTAGATTTGATAGATTACATTTAGATTATTAATTATGAACTTTCATGTTTTGAAACCGTATTTAAGGGAAAATAACTTGCATGTTCCTATTTTTACTCAAATCAGTACCAAAAGCGATATATCCAAAAAACTAAGGAAAATCTACGTTCAAGCCTAAAAACTCATGTAATCATGATGTGTTATATGTAATCATCCCATATCTATAATCTGATCACTACCCAAAACACAAATCGACAAACATGAAAGGAAATCCCATTTTTGTACCATAAGTCAAAAATACTACATTTACAACTAGTTTTGAAAATAACATGATATGAGGGGAGGTTCCCACCTTGATAGCTCAGGACAGAAGTGAAAACACTAGGATTAGCTCCATCCAGCCACGAAATCATGAAGTCATCCCCGATCACAAACTGTAAAAGCGAGGAACTTACGAACTTTAGAGTTTTCAAAAGAGAAACACATGAATTTGAGGTAGAATTGATGTTTGATCTTGAAACCCTCATATTCTCTCTCTAAATACCATAGAAGAACTCCGATTGGGATGATCCTTATATCAACGGAAAGATAATTCTAAGCTCTACAACTTCACAAGAGGATGTTTCTCCAAATTCGGGATAGTTAAATACTAGAATTTCGTCGAAGACAGCGCTCTACCAAATGCTACAATAATATGATATAATTAGATTTTATTAATTAGCTTACTTTGCACTCAGTTTCGATCAACGAGGACCGTGAATTAGCTTTCGGTTAAACACGAAAGTTGTAGAAAAAAAAGATGATGAAGCTATAAGAGTTGATGGAGTGGAATTTGGATAAATATTGAGGAAGTTATGACTCTCCAAGTTGACTGGAACTTAATCAACGAGTAAATATTCCTAATTCCAAAAAATCTTTCGAAATTTCCAATTCATGTCCGAGTGCACCAAAATTTTCTAGAATAGTTTTAAAGGCATAAGAAGACATGATGTAAAAGACAAAACTATATTCAAAAATTTCTAAGCTTACGAACGTTACATGTCAAAACAGGATAATTTTACCAAAACAAAGCAAAACTAACACGGGGCATTGCAACCGTCCCCTCATAAGAAAATTTCGACCTCGAAATTTGAGAAAACCAAGGTGACTATAAAAAGATAAAATGGTGAAACTCGAATCCCTGACTTCAAACCCACACCAAAACTAACTACTATACCAGGGTTCAACAAATCAAATGGGGAAATTAGAATTCCCCCAATTCGACTCCCAACTGAGTCGTAAGACAAAAATACTAATCCAAGAAACAAAAACCACGAAAAGTAGACATCGATGATAGAGCGAGACAAAAAGAAACTCTCACAATTTGAAGACTGCAAGTGAAGGTAAAACTCTATTAGACATTAAATAGGGGAAACTGCAATCCCGCTAAATTGACTACTCATCAATGACTCGTTGACCACAACCACCAACTACAACTCATGTAGATTCCAACTCTAAGCTCGTAAGAAGAAAACAAGAATTCTCGAACAACCTTCCCACGATTTATCTAGATACCTCACAATCCAACCAAATCAACCCGATTGCAGTGGTGTCAATAACAACGTCACAACTATCGTCACCAACTTGTTCCAGCTTGAGAAGATAAGAATTCAAGAAAACCCCATAAGAGCCACTTCACATCACCTTGATGATCACTTACCACCAATGCAGATCTTTACATCCAAAGTATAGAAGTTAAATATGGTATAACCCCAAAATCTTTCCTACTCCAATACACCTTGTAGTTGCGGAGACAATTACCGGAGAAACATTATCACTGATTCATATGGAAAGCTTCGGCTCCAACATGGGATAAGATAACTTCTGCCAAGTGCTCCAAGTTGCTTCTTCACACGATTTCTTACTTAACTATTTGCAGTTTGGTTCTCCGCATGTCTACCTACCCACTAGCCTTCACCAATGATGACTTCGTAAACTCGATCGTCTTCACTCTCAATCCTTTTGTAAACTTAAACACAAGAAATTCACTTGCAACTCAATTCAACACCTCTGCCATTTATCTTCAACCTTGTCTTAGTATCTTTCTTTGCGATTACTGAAGAACTTCTAGATTACCTGTCCGACTTTGTAACAAATTCATCTCCTAGTAGACTACCTACTACTCACAATTCTTTCATCTTTAATCCTTAAATTCTTATTGTCCCGCAACTCTCAATATCACCCGACTGAGGAAAATTTTGCTCCAATAGCTCTGGACCTTGTGTCTTTCTTAACCCGATAAGCACCTAATGACATGACCTATAGTCAAGATTGATCCTCTACTCACCTAATTATCTTACGTCACAAGCATGACAACACTGATCAATTAACCTCTACAACTTCCCTTCTTGTTAGCGTCGCCTTAAATCGAATGTATTCAGCTCAACATAGTGTTGCCAACCTTTACCTACTCGCAAAAATCTGTTTTCTAGTATACACAATATCATTAAGGCATTGAGCCACCAGATTTTTGCCTCTCAAGCTCATGTCATTCCACGAATACCCGGCATCACCCAAAGAATCCAAAATACTGAATAACTTCAATGATCACCGATTAATAACCCACATGAACCAAACCCAGCAGAACCAAGTTCTAAAACAACAAATTATGCACAAGAACATACATTTATATGTCCAAATGACAAGATCAAGACTCCATGACTAGACCACTCATAACACAAATAAAGCTTTATTTATGGAATCAGAGTTTGAGACTAACTCGAGACAAAGAGACGAGTAAAAAGGTTTATACAACCGGGTGACACATAAGAGAGTTATAGCATACCAACAAGCAATAATTTTAAGGATTGGCCCAAAAACTAAAACTCGTACCATCACCGAAAAAAAACCCACAATAACTTATCGACAATATAGAACTTACTTTTCAAAGACAACACTAAGACCAACATCACCTGAAATAGATCTTTGAATTACCTTTTTGTAGACATAAAGATCTCTTAATCTGTGTTCTAGGCGAAAAGTTATGACCAAAATATGAACAGTGCGGCAGAGCCCAAAATTTAAAGCGCGGACTGGTCTGATCTTTTTGTGGACTGGTCCGGTAGTGGACCTGGGCCCATTTTGAGCATTTTAAAGCATTATTTACTCCCCCTTTTGTCCATTTTTGAACCAAAACTTGCACACACACTTAGAAGGTTCTAGAGAGAGAAAGGGATGATATTCTTCAGGGATTAGAGTGGGTGTTTCATCTTGATTTAAGATTTGAGTTCCAAATCTTCATCTCCTCCACTATTCATCTTCTTCAACCTTCCTTCTCCTTCATGGCTGCTTAAGCTCGAGTTAGGGTTTCGTGATTCGACGTCTACGCTTCATCAATGTAAGGATCTTTCTTCTATAAGGTTGGAACACTACTATTTAACTTGTTTATCAAACGGTTACATGTTGCATTAGAGATTTCAACTAAAAACTGGGGATTTTTTTAAAACCCCTAGGTTATGTACATATCATGTGGGTTTGGCTAGATAGAGTTTAAATAAATGGTGGGAATTGATAGAATATGACTTCAATTGCAAGATTTGACAACTAGATTCAAGTTTTAGCTTATACACCCAAAGATTCATGATGAACCCATATTGTAGTTACACGTATGACCTAGAATTTGGGGGTTTTCAGATTGGTTCCATAAGGATGCTTGTTTGTGGGTTATAAATGATAAATATACCTAGATATGTTATATGTTATATGTTACAAGTACAGGGCACTACACATAAGATTTGTACTAGAAATCCACTAAGGCGGAATCGTATGTAATAACTTTTGAGCCTAACGCCTTAAATAGGTTATTGTTACGACTAGTGGTGAGAATACGTTTTGATACACCCTAGTAATATAAATAACTAAATTTAGAGGGTTGTAGGTTGCCATAGCTGTAATCTTAAGGGGATAGCTTGCCAAACTCATACCGGTTAAGCGAGAATCATAAGAGTTGATGCCTGACTTAATAGATGACATTAGAACTTTGATAGGATGTATATGGCTCTAGTTTCACACAATTAATGCATTATAAAATATGAGATACCGATAATACACTAATCGGCCATAAAACACAAATAACAACATCACGATAAGGCTATAGATGACAGGTGTGATAATAACACCTACAACAACATTAAATGAATGACGTACGATTGTATAATAGTGTATACAAATATATGTGCTTGTTATATACATCCTAATATCACATTTTTATTTTGTTATTGGATGGTTGGCATGAGTATGGTAATTTATATATCGTGTGGTCCATGGAGGAATCTATGTATGTACATAATGTGATGATGAGATGGGCATTGGTCCAGTGATCGGTCCTAGGTGTGGTCTCATTGGATGGTTCGGAAGTTAGGACATAATTTCCTGGGTTCAAGACTCGAAACCGTGCATGAAAACTAATGGGAGGCCCTGATGCTGCGTGGGTAAAAGGCCAAGAAATGCAGACCTGGTGACGCTTGGATGAATACGGGAATTATTGTGATTATTAAGACTATAATGATTGTTGAGATATATGTCTCAGATGACATGGTTGATTATTGAGAATACGTCTCGGATGATACTGATGTAACATAAAGACACATGTAATGGTGATCTTGATAGATATTATTGTGTTATGTCTTGTATTGTCTTATGTATGTATTGTCTTGAATATATATCTATAAATATATTTTATGGGTAGCATACGAATATACATGGATTGTATTAAACAGATTAGAATATACATTGAGATGCATTTGACAATCATAATGAATTTAAGCCAGTAATAATCCAAGTGGCAATCTTAACTAACGGAATAACTAGATATGAGAGTGCCGTATCGTAATACTTAGAATGAATGTTCTAGTTATGAAGTCTGTTAGTCGGCCAAGTATAGAATTCATAATAAACTAATAACAAAGAGGAAATGATGAATGCTTGGCCTATAGTTGTCGACTTTAGATATAAGCACAAGATAGTTGCGAAATATCATCGATTCATGCATCGGAGAAAATTCACTTTAGCATGACAAACCAAAGGAAGCTAAAGATTAATTAAGATACTCCTAGAATAACGCGTATTCATAGAAGGGTCGTATCTAGGAATTTGTGAGAATGGGACTGGTTAGCACATGGTATAACTTCCAGTGACTTGGATGGGAATCTTAGTGGGGTTTGGTATGCATTTGTGTGTGTATTACATTGCATAGCATTGTTTTCAAACTATCCTAGTAAAGTAAATTAATTACGTTCTATAAAACCTGTATGTGCCTGTGTTTGTTATATTTACTTTTCATACAGAACTTTATAGTTCTCACTGAGCCAGAATTTGGCTCATTTACCCTTTTTAACAATTTTGCATGTTAGGCTTCGGGGATTGGAGCAAGGGGTGTCCGTCTAGGAGCCTCTGATATTCATAGACCTTTGTAGTCCTTAGATTAAGGACTAAGTTGTGTACTTTCCTTGGTTTCATTGTATTATAAATGGACATTTATTTTCGAACTAGATTTTGATTTTGTTAGACATTGGGTAAAGAAAACTTGTGTAAATGATTCATATGTGGAGTGAATTATAAATCTGGATTGGATGTGATTACATTTATGTGAAAATGGTTTTAAACCTTACAGGTTGGTTTTGTTTCTTAAATGAACTCCACATGCCTAAATTTTATGAAAATGAGATTTTATTTGGATCGACTTTTTCTGAAGAAAAGTTTTAAAAAGTTGTGGTTTATATACTTAAACCCATCTTCACACACAACATACATGATTAACCGGGTCTCGAAGGTGAAAATCTCATAACAGGATTCGGGGTGTCACAAACTACCATTCTAGGCCCGAGGCCATTGTTTCTAATATGCCCGTTATAATCCAAGCGTTAATGCAAGGTTCAAAAAATGTTCTTGACTTTTACTAAACCTCTATTTGAAGGCATATTTTTTCCATCAGTTTTGGAATCACTTTCTCGTCACCAACATCACCCATATCCATTCGTTTACCCTCCTTATTGCTCCTCTCATGCCTTTCACTATTATTCCGCTTCGAATTACCTTCTTCCTTATGTACCCCATCGTCGTCTTCACCCATTTCAATCATGCATAGTTTAAATTCGTCCAACTCTATTAACAGATTCTGCATTCTCCTCCTAGACATATTTAATCGTGATCTTGCTTTTAGTTTGATAGTAAATCTACTTTTATCAATTCTCATATCCACCTCAGCCAGAATAAAACCGCTATCATTGCCCTTTACCTTAATCTTCGTAGTAAAAATCTGTGACATAGACTCTGTTCTTGAATCAATTTCCAATAAACCTCAGCACTTGTTTCCTATTGCTTTGAAAATGTCTCTCTTCCACCATTGCAATGGAAGATCTTCTATATCAATCCACCCTCCCATAAATGAGACTTTCTTATTCAATGATGCATTTTCTTGATTTCAACCTTGTAGTTTTATAGTATTCGGGCCATCAGTAAACATAATTTTTTTCCTTACAAGCGTTTTAGCCTTATCCTTATCATTACAAAAAATGTTGCCTTGTTTGGTTGGAATGGTTTGAGAAGAAATTTTTTCTTGTACAACTTACTCAAAGAATTCTGAATTCCTTTCCAAGTGTCCCATAATTTCTCTCTCGTGCATATCACCACTTTGTTCCAATTTTGATTGGCCTCGTTTGAATTTTCTGGTTGCCCGTTATTGATGTCTTCCTCTTTACTTTCCTTATGCTTTAGTTCCACAACTTCTCCATATGTTAGACACTTTCCTTTTCTTTCGCTTCCCGGTGCCTTCCCTATTACTCCTCTATTCCACACTGGCTTCCTTAAATCTAACCACTGCTACCTTTTAGGTGGATTAAAAAGAAGATGATGCAATTCCCCAGCAGTACCCAGCCATCCATCCCCTTCTTTCCCAACTGGAAACACCACAACACTCTTAACTATGCTCTGTTGAATTTTGGAAAGATTTATGAGGCTACCATACCGATTATTGTATCTCTACAATCAGAACAAAAGCATATGAAGCTTGATATTTTATGAAAAAGCTGTCTTTGTTGAATTGTGCTTTAGCCTTTTTGAGACTAGTGAGTAACTAAAAAGCCCTACCAAAATCAAAGATACTATGAAGTTCTGGTTACGAGTCTTTTCAACAATTTTAACAAAAGCACCCCCATTATCAATCTCGAACCTGAAGGATTTAAACTTAAATATAAATCTTCTTTCTCTATTTCTGAATATTGAAGCTTCACTCCTCAGATCCTCCTTATCTTTTAATCCCCTTCCTATCGTGGTATGGTAGTACGGTGGACGCTTCATCTTCCTACTGTCAAAGAGTGGTCCCTTCATCTTCCAATGTTCATAGAATGGATACAAATGATGTTTGGTTATAAGAAATGATTAAAATTGTTGTTGTGGTGATGGTCGGTGGTAGGTTGATAATGATGGTTTGGGGATCGTTTTGATCAGTTGGCTAGGGACGAAGGTAGATAGAAATAGATGGGTGATGGTCAACACTGGGAATTGCTGTTTTGGTAATGGTATGTGGTAGGTAATGGATAAAAAATGGTGTTCATGATCGATTGGTATGGAGAATATAGATGGTGGAAAGGAACTGAGAAAAAGAAAATGGTACTCGGTGGGTGATAATGATGGTTTGAGGATCATTT
This sequence comes from Lonicera japonica, assembly GCA_021464415.1. Lineage (NCBI taxonomy): Eukaryota > Viridiplantae > Streptophyta > Magnoliopsida > Dipsacales > Caprifoliaceae > Lonicera > Lonicera japonica. The sequence continues at coordinate 41,785,288 of CM038467.1, forward strand.
TGATCAATTGGCCAGGGACAAAGGTTGATAGAGGTAGATGGGTGATGTTCGACATTGGAGGTTAAGGATGGTGATGGAGATGCTGGAAGACGGTTGTGCAAATACACTACACCAAAACTCGCTAACTGGCACGGTTCTACTCCGTGCTTGACCAACTTTGGCACTGTTTCGAGCCATGCCAAATATAGCCGTACCAATTTATTTAACACGGCTTCACATTGTGCTTAATTCGTACATTTTCTTGGTCAAATGGTACCAATTTCACCAAATTTGCTACCACCATAGCCTGGATACTTACCGTGCCAATGTTATGATACGTGTGACTTTATGCGACTAAGTACTACTATTTTGTTATAAATTAAAGATACATGCAAGACATAATTGCTTTACTTATTTATTTGAATTGTACAAGCTAAATTTTTTTTCGTGTTGTAGTATAACTAATGTTAAATTTAATTTTAGTATAACAATGAGTATTATAAAATAGCATTTACGGAAAATTATAATTACAAATTTAATAAATATCCGTTATGTATTTTGTTCCTGAAAAAAATAAATTAATAGTAGAATCATTAAATTATTGAATATTAGTTATCAAAAGGTTTACTTGTACATGTTTCCAAAATCAAAATAGTATATTTAAAATATAATATAACATATAAAATTTTCAAAATAATAATTCACAAGAGTCAAAATAGAATTATTTCGAGAAAAATGGGATCCAGGTACTAGACATAATTTTCATTCAAATTTCAATTTTTTTCATAAAAAGTTAAAAAATAAAAAATAATTTATTTCATTATAATTTTTCTTTTTTTAAAAAATTGGACTGAATTTTAATTTTTTTCCAAAAAGCTTACAAAATTATGGCGGGAAGCTTAAAATAATTCAAAATAAACTTTTCAAGTGAGTGGGAGTTTGGTCAAAGGGTGGGAAAGAGAAGATGCATATCGGTATGGTTTTGCCACTGTAATGAACAGTACCAAATAAGTACAGTCTTAATCCATGCCAAAAGCGTGTCAAGGCCTACCAAAATTTGGCACGGTAAACAACCGTACCAAATTAGCGTACCAGTTAGCGAGAAATGGTGTAGTGATAAATGAAGTCAAAGCTAAGGACCACAGAAAACTGAGTATAATCGAAATTAAAGGCAAACAAAAAGAACTGTTGCCGATTAATTTTAGTCAGTAAAAGCTCTAAAATGTGTACAATCAAAATTAAAGGCAACTAAAAATGATATCAGAACTCGGATACAAATTTCACAGGTGTTATAGTTAAAACAGGTTTTTGATTGCCAATTGGATATAATCAATTCTAAAGAAAAAAAGAATTCAATAAATTAATTAATCTAAAAAATGTCACTTGTGGGGTCTTACCAATCGACAAAAAGAAACCAAGCTCCATGTATTAATCTAGCAACAGAGTTGCCGATCTTGAGATATACAAGACCATGTACCAAAGAGGAAGAAATCCGTCTATATACTTGATTTACTGCACTCTTCTTTTTCATAACAGACTAAGTACTGCAACTACCTTCAAATAGCTATTCTTTTAAAAAATTCTATAAACACTTCCAAATAAGAAATGAGAATCTTCTAACAAATTATATCCAAAAATCATGAGAAATCCTCTATTTTCACTAGTGCAAAACAGATCCAAACTGTAAATGAGGCCTAAGTTGTTTGTGCCTATTTTTTTTTTTATTCTGAATAAATGGCGGGTGAATACACAATTTCTAGTGTAGGTGCACTACCAACAAATCAATACATAATTTAAGGTATTAATTCCTTTTGATTTTACCATTCAACATTCTAATTTTTAACAATTAATGACTATTTTTAGTAGAATGAGTTAAGAGGTTATGTTATGAAGTTAAAATTGAAGAAGAAAGACAGCAAAATAGCAGATCAATTGAGCTTTTGCAAAAATGAAACAACGACCCGTTATTGGAGAGTATGGAGGTGTAACTCACTGTCAAAGAGGTTGAGGACTACTACTTTGGGAGATCGATGAAATTATCAAATCAAAGGCAAGGGTTACTTTTACAAGGAATTAACCAAAAATAAAAGAAAGTAAAAGTTTAAAAAGAGGAATATTGTGACGAAAAAGTAAATTTACAACGTACCAAACACCTTATGATAATCAGATCCATCAACGGCTTGGGCCGTCGCAACACTGAAAAAGACCGCATTGTAAATTTGGTCAAATGGTATGGTGAATAGAATTGAAGCCATACATAAATGAATATGATGAGAAACTGAAATTCAGAAAATCAATATGACAATTTCCCATAACTTTTTCACATCCAATGAGAGACTGAGAGTGCAAAGAACCGAACTGAGATTTGATGGTGGTTTGATTGGTATATATGTATATGTATAACTATCCATAATGGACCATACCTTGAATGAGCATAAACCCTAGGTTGAATATTAGAAAATCTTTAGGTATCGATATTTGAGGGGAAATAAGAGGGGGAAAATAAGAGAGGGGGAATTTTGTGATAATTGGGGAGAATAATTAAGTGGTGGAAATTTTGTGATATTTGGGAAAAAAAGGGGGAATGTTCCCGTGTGAAAAAGAGACATCAAAATATAAATTGTTTCGGTTGTAAACCAGGATTTAGGTTAGAGACGATTTGTCATGGTTTTAAACTGTGACAATTCTATTAAATCGGGAGTCTCACTAGAGAATTTCATAGCATTTCCCTTTGTTTCGGTTAAAACCGTTACTAAGCATTGTCACGGACCAAAACCCTGACAGCTGCTCCGTATTTTTTTGTGACAATTTGGTCATTTTGTTGTAGTGTTCTTTCATAAACTCCATTTTGTTATGGTGTTTGTGGGCTCGTGGTTTAGTGAATAATACCATGTATTTGAAGAAATTCGTTGAAGGCATTATTAACATATTCTCCCCCATTGTCAAATCGAAGGATTTTAATGGTGCTTGTTGTACTGTGTTTAAATTAGATTACGAAAAGCTTGAAAAGCAGGAAAGATATCATTTTTCATTTTGAAAAGAACTACCTATGTTGGTCTTGTACAATCATCAATGAACAACACGAAGTACCGCATATTAGATATAGGGGACTCTGTGGAGGGTTCCCAAACATCAAAATGAATCAACTCATATTATCTATCCTCGATTTCTTTCTCCTCGTTCTTCACCACACTAAAATTATCTATCGCGTCAGATGATTCACTAGACCAAACTCACCACTGATCATGTATCCTCGTCGCAACACTAAGCGACCGATTGATCAAATTGGGGTCAATAATACTAAGGGTAACCATGGTAAAGTCTCTCATGCAGCGGATCTACCGCTAGGTCCCGTTTTACCAATCAACCCCGGAGCTCTAACTCCAGAACGACTTTACAAGATTATACAAGGTTTGACTCAATCTGTGAATGCCTTGCTTGCCACCTGGGCATCAACCAAACCAAATGAGTCGAACCCTAACCCCACTCATTACCAGGACTGGGGTCAACCAATTCCCCCACCTCAGCAAAATATCCCACCAGCTCCCCCACTCCACAAAGTCCCACCAACACATGATCATGTCAACGTGCGACTCCATCTAGAACATAACCAACCCTGAAAGCACCAAAATCCACTCTTTAAGAGACACGAGCTAGATCCATATATGGGGCAATATGCCAACTCAATGGTTGAACAGGTTAAGGAGGATGAGGCTATCACTATGTTGAAGGAGTAGATGAAAGCTTTGAATCAGAAGGTGACAGATAAAGCCGATGACTTAACTGATCTCCAAAATATGTCTCTTTTCCTCAAATCCAGGTTACCGGTAGGGTTTAAGCTTCCCAATGTCGAGAAATTCCTAGGAAATAGCCTACCCTATTTACATCTTAAGGCTTATGTCCACACTATGCAGCTGTATGGGTTGAATGAGACTCACTTAGCCTAAGGTTTCAATCAAACTTTGACTAGACCTGCACACAGTTGGTTCTTAGGATTGGAGAAACACAGGGTGATAGATTGGAAGAGTACCGTGAAAGAGTTTATGGAGCACTAAGCAATGAGAAAATGAAAGTGTCAACAACTTCATCACACCTTGGAGAGAATTAGCATCATAGATGATTGACCGAATTTTTGAGTGTGAACACCTCATTTTGCGATCCTCGCAAGAATCCCGATCTCTAAGAAAATGAACACGCATGCATTCACGAGCATTTCTAGATGCAGACATACTATGTAAATATGATACAGGTCGAAGAAGGAAGCCGAAAGGACACTCGGAAGAGAAATTACAAGAATTACCAAAAATTGCAGGAACCAAAAACTGTCAAAACTCCTGAAAACTTGTGAAATGAGAGTTTACGATTTTCAATCATCCTCAAACTTTAAGGTTGTTATACATTACCATAAGGAGTAGCATATTCAAAAATTAGCTCGATCCGACTGTCGGATCTCCGAAAATTCAAAAAACTAGGAGTTCATTTCGGATAATCAAAAGGGAACCTTCCCGAAGTCAAAATGAGTTCTAATTTGGTCAGCATATAGGGCTTGTTGTAAGGAATAACATATCCAAAATTCATCTTTATCAGACATGGGATCATTAAGAATTAATTCATTTATCATGCAATTCTAGTTGAAATGTCCTTCGTAGAAATTATAGTAAATGGAGGCCTCTCTGAACTCTGATCAATCATATCTCAAATTTGGATACAAGCTATAAAACATTTGGAGGGAAACGATATCAAAATTTCAGAAAAATCCAACGGCTAGAAGTTCAGTTGTCGTATAACAAGTGAGGTTGTTATATGTAAGTACGTTTCCTACGCTGGAAAGAATTCTTTGTACCAATTTGAGGAGACCAAGTCCTTCACGAACTCCGATCGTTTTCCATTTTTTATAGGGTCTATAAGATTTACATTTCCAATACATATCCAAAAATCAGCATCATACAACGGTTAGAACTTTACTTGTCATGCAAACAAGTGACCTTGTCTATAACAAGTACCTTTCCTACATGGGAACAAACTCTTTGTACCAATCTGAGGAGACCGAGTCCTTCACGAACTCAAATCGTCTTCAATTTTTTATAGGATCTAAAACATTTATATTGGCAATACTAATGGAAACTTAGTTCCAGAATCGTTTAATATTGCGTATAGACCGAACAAAATTTTTTATGTAAAACCCTAGTGCGGAATCAGATTTTACCTTCGAGATCTCTCTAGTTTGATCTCGTCTCAGCACGAACAGGGATTGGTGGAGACGAATCGAGAACACGGGCTCAATAGAACCTCAAGATCTTCTATCGTATTCCTTTCACCGTGCAATTCTATACTAAGTGTGGGCTGCGGTATCACCAAGATCTCATTCTCTACTCTCTACGGCACAAACCCTAAATTTGTGAGAATAATTGTGTCGAGAGAAGAGGCAAGGCTGGCATATATATATAAGGCTACGATAGGGACCCTAATGAGAAATAAGTGTTTGGGCTTACTATGGAAAACTGGAATCCTAATTCGATTAAGAATTGATTCCTTCCATAAATTATAATTCACACCACTAAAGAATTATAATTGCACTCCCGTCCTTATCTCAAAAATTATATTTCGAGCTCGTTGTTATTAAATACTTATTATTCTCCCCACGTTAAGATTTTAGATAACCGTCATTTAAATTAAATTACTGACAATTATATTTAAATGACTTCTTAATCCTTGAGCGTACCACTTAACTTATTTGACATGTCAGATTAACATAATCCACCTGCAGGGTTTGACATGATCAAAACTTATAAGCTTCTCAAGGGGTTATCATTAATCCCTATACCGGGACGTGGATTCCGTCAATAATTAATATTCATCATACATATAGTGTCGCCATCCAATTCACGAAGATTATTGATCCATAAATGAATCTTACTCTTAATGAGTCAAAACAACAAACACTACATATATATGTCTATTAATTATTTCAAGATTAAGAACATAAGTAATCATAATAACCATGGAATTTTAAATTATTTTATATAGTCAGTATAAAAACAATTAACCTAAACTGGTCATGTTCAATACACACAAAGTGTACTAGCACAACGAGTTAGAACTGTACCGTTTCCTGTAGTCAAGATAAACTACTAAAACTTGTGCTACAATCCTACCGATGGTTGTCCAATTCCATCTAAAACCGTGAACCAATAAACTTATATTCCATAAGAACCGATGATATTATCCTCTGTGTGTAAGCTATACTCTACACACTAAATCATCTACTATATGGAATAAAAGACACACTTGCACAATATTTAAATAGATAATATAATGCAACCACTGCCTATAAAGATTCTCATTTAAATAGCAAAACCGAGTCTATATAACATATCAAAACCAATAATAATAAAATCATGGCTTTTAGTATATCACTCTAACAAATACATATTCAAAAATCAGCATCATCCAACGGTTAGAACTTGACTTGTCGTACAAACAAAGGACCTTATCTACAACAAGTACCTTTCCTACACAAAAACAAAATCTTCCTACCAATCAGAGCAAAAAGAGTCCTTCCTGAACTCCTATCGACCTAAAATTTTTACACGATCTAAAAGACTTCTATTTCCAACACATATGCAAAAATCAACTTGATCCAATGGTGGGAAGACTTCTCGATAAGCTCCAAGAATCCTGGTTGCAATCTCCTTTCTTGCTCTCCAAGCATTTTTCAACTATAAATATACCCCCCTCCATTCATATTTTTATCAATAATTAAGGGGATTTCGTGGTACACACCAAGAGACCCTTATTGCCTCCCTCCAAGGGGGCTCAAGTATAATTTTCTCTCTCTTACTTTATTTATTCGTCAGTTTTATAATTCATATTCGTGTCTGCATAATTTCTATCACTTGATAGCTTTTCAAAACCCTTTTTCAAATTGTTTTTCAAAACTAAAGGCGTATAACAAACCCTAATCCAATTCCAAAATCCTATTATTACTTTCTTACTTTTTCAAAAGCCCGGATTAGTGGTTTTGTTATACGAGGAAACGATAATCGTTATATATTCAATCTAACTCATAAATTACGGTGTATATGTGATGAATACTCAATTATGAGAGCACTAGTGCCATTTATACCTGTTTAATTAATAGACTTTGGTATACGATTAGTCCAGTCGCCTCATATCACATCAAATATAAGATTTCACATCGAATCAGTTTTCAAAAACCCCAATGCTTTACAAAATCACTTATTTCATTGCATATACTATTATCAAACTCTCCTTTTCAAATCACACACACATTTATTTTCAAAATCACGGGCAAACTAGGAAATACATCATTTTCATCCCATCCCCAAAACCCCGGTTTCTAAAGCAAGCACGAAAAGCAGTAAAGTAATAGCAATAGCATGCAAGAACTAAATTATAATACACGCATATCCTACTTAAGAGACCGAAAGGGCGAATTGGGTGCCTAACACCTTCCTAATTCGTAACTTAATTCTCCAACCTTTAAATCAACTGGTTTTGCATACATTGTATATAAGAGGATATTTAGTCCATAAATACGTCTATTTTACACAAACATTTTGTTTGTTTAGTAAAACAAACTGGCGACTCTTATTCTTTTCATCACCAATTTTCAGAGCAATACAGAATCGCAGCCCACGAGGACTCAGGCATCGAGAACGCGGGTTCTCACATTGACGACTCTGCTGGGGATATTTTAAGATGATTAGACTCTAAATAATTGTAGAATATGTGTGGATAATTGATTATGTTTGCATGCTTTCTTTTTCGGCCTTATTCTTAGGATAACATATATGCGATTTAGGCGGATACCCTGATTCCTTTTTTTGTTTGTAATAATTGTTTTAGGAAAATCTTTTCATAATTAAAAATTAAAAGTACTGGAAAAAACCCTAAAGCGCTTATCATAATGTACCTCCATAATTGTTATTTTGCACACACCCACTATCATCATGCATTATCCCGAGTGTGAATTTACCCTATTAACTTCGGGACCAGAGTCGTGACTAGGCCGTGGACTTGCGGGTCTACCCTAGGCAAAAGCGCCTGGGACCACTCTCCTTGGCCAAGTACCAAACTAAGGTATATTGAGTGACGAGAACACTCACATACCCAGAATGTATATCAAAAGGTCCTTGCACCTACTCGCCCTTGGGGGTATATCGCAAGACCTGTCAAATAGGAGGGAGCCTCAAACCTTACCTTTTTAAACCATGCTTGCATATAGGATGTGTCAGCTTAGTACACCTAAATTTATGTATATTTTTCTGACCGTCATCGTGAAATTAGTGAACAAAAGGCCTTGTCATACATACCAATTCTTAGTTTGGCAAGTACGGCCGGTGGCTGTCTGACCCCATCTATAGAAATCCCTCACTAAAACTTGTTAGTAAGAATTTCCCTGTCACTATTTCCATGAAAAACAACTCTAAGAGGAGAGAACTTCCCGATTATCAAAAAAATGTTTTCCCAAATGTTTTTAGAAAAAAACAAGTCATTTTCCAAAATTAAGTTTTCAAAAATTGATTTTCAAAATCGAAAGGTTATAAGGGCACCTCAGGAATTCATATTCCTACCCTAAACCTATCCACGGGGTTCTCAAGTTGTTGCTGTCAGTCTGTTTTAGCCTAGTCACCAAAAAGTGGTTTTCGATTTTATTTTCCTGTCGAGTCATAATTTTTAGAGAATTATGTAACCCGTGGCAAAATATTCATTTCCTGGTCAATCCCCGATTTTTTTCTCCCCATTCTTCACCATACTCCAATTATCTACAACTAGCACTGGTTGGCTAGGCTCTCAGAGATTAAACCAGACAATTCACAAGATCAGACTCACCACCGATCATGCCTCCTCGTCACAACACAGAGCTATCGATAGATCAAACCGGGTTCAACAATGCTGAGGGTAATCATGGTGAAGCCTCTCGTGCAGCGGATCCGTAGCCTGGTCCTGTTCTCCCATAAACTGAGCGTGGTACTAGAACTCTTGAACATCTTTACCATTTAGTCCATGATCTGACCCAATCTATAGCCATCATGAAGGATCACCAAGTGGCCACCCAAGCCCGTCTTGATGCCCTAATCACTGCTAAAACATCTGTTGAACCAATCTAACTCAATCCAAATCCATACCCAGCCGAAGGCAACCAAACCCGGGACCCAGTAGCTCCACCTAACATTCTCCAACACATTTTCTTAGTTCATGCCAACATTAACCACCTTCTTCCTATGGATCCTGCCAACATCGTTGTACCACCGGTGCAAGATCCTGAAGCCACCTGGTTGAACCCTGAACATAACCAACCCTTTCAAAACCATAATCCCCAAGCCATCCTTGATGTAGATTCGAGTAAGGGGTGTATACAGAGGGTGCCAAAGGTATATGCACTATGGGTTTCGACAAGAAGACCAGAACAGCTCCCCGAAGACTAGCCTCACCATTATCATTAGCACACACTGAGGGTGTTGAGGGTATATGCACTATGGGTTTCGATAAAAATACCCGATAGTTCCTTGAAGACTAGCCTCACCATCATTGTTTGCATATACTGAGGGTGCCAATGGTACATCCATTGAGGGTATCGACAAGAAGACCCGAACAGCTCTCTAAAGACTAGCCTTTCCATTCGTCATTCACACTGAGGGTGATTTAACCCACACAATCACACCCATGATTATCCTATTAGCGAAACTAGAAAACTCTACCTCTGAAGGTAGAATCAAGTCAACGAAATCAATTGGTTTAGCAACTAAAAGCCCCCGCCTCTCTCAAGAATCAAGCCTGTCCACACCCATTCATGAAAATGCAGAGCGTCGGTAATCCTCTTGAGGCTGAGGGTATGAGCAAAAGTAGCAATGTGAAAGAATTTTGACAGGCCCAAGAATCAAGAAGCAAAGAAGACAAAAACATGACGCAAGATCAGCAGAATACCAAGCACACCATTTCTCTTGTGACTGATGTCACTTCACACTCACATATTGACTAGAAATCAATCTTTGCCTTCTTAGTGTTGCTATATTCTAGGAAAATAGTCGATCTTGCATGCATACATTTGCATTTATATGATTTCAAGTAGCGTAACATACATCAAAAATCAAGAAACTCAAGATTCACACTGAGGGTGATTTAACATACATTTGCATTTATATGATTTCAAGTGCGATGATTTAAAAAGCATACGGACGCTCAAAATTTAGGTAAGCATGGCATGAGCATTTACGTAATGCATACACATATGCACTAGGCTCCATGACCTACCAAATAGGCTTCACCACCACATCCCGGTGTATACCTCGACGATTAGTCACACCGCTTGCACAACACCAATAAACGCACTCCCGATCATTACGATAAAATCACAAGCCCTTCCAAAGAGGCAAATCACTTCACAAGCCCTTTTAGAGAGGCGAATCATATAAAAAATCCTCTCAAAGAGTCGAATCACATCACAATTCCTCCTAGAACGTCAAATGACCTCATAATTCCTCCTAGAGAGTCGAATCACATCATATTTCCTCCCAGAGAGTGAATCACATCACAATTCCTCCCAGAGAGGCGAATCATTTCACAAACCCTCTCAGAGAGGCACAACAAGATCACATGTCTTCCCAAAAAGGCAAATCACTTCATAAGCCTTCCAAGAAAGGCACAATAGGATCACATGACCCCTCAGAGAGGCAAATCATATTACAAATCCTCCCCGAGAGTTGAATCACTTCACAAGCCTTTTCTACAGGCAAACCAAAACCCTTTTTACTTGCATGAATCGACAACCCCTTTTGATAGGCAAAACGAAGGTCTTTCTATAGGCACGAACCAAAGCCCTTTCCATAAGCCAATCACTTTCTACAGTCACATACCTAAAACCTTTCTACAACAAACCCAGGCTGTAACACTCCTGCCTTAATCGACAGGATAACACCCATAATTAAGGCCTAAAAGGTTACTAACCCATCTTAGATTGACCAAAATGGGTATTAGTGTGAATAAGAACCAAAGTAATATGCATGTCATGTATTATTAGTCATGAAGTGCAAAAACAATAATTACACATGCATATAACCGTTGTACAAAACCCAACTAAGTATGTTTAAGTCAATATACAGCATTTCGGGCTAGCCGTGGCATCCCGTGAAAATATATACATGGCAGAAAGGATTATTGTATCAGAGCCTTCTATTTCGTTCATGATCCTGCCATCTCATTAACATTACTCGTCCCTTGTACACCTGTATTTGGTTAACAAAAAAGGGGGTGAGCTCACAGCTCAGTAGGGGAGGAAACAAGGAATAACATTTCGAAAACATAATTCATAGTTCAACAACAAATCATATTTTAACAAATGCTTCGGTTTAAAAACCATCATCATATGGAACTATACGTGCTTATGCATATGCATTTTACCTCATTTGTGTCAACTGTTAAGCCACGTAGCCAGAATATATATATCCACATCGAGCCAAACTTTAACGAGGGCCTGACCACCCAATCGAATCATTCGTTAATAATCATAAGTTGGCCCATTGGGCTCATAGAATATCATAAGATTGTAATTGAATCGGACCTCTAGTCTAATGATAATATCACAACCACCGAATCATCAGTGCCTTGCCAATTTGCCTATGTTCCCAGGCTCCACACCGGTGGCTTATAGGTAGCCAGACATTGCTCCCCTAGGGGTTTAGGGCTTTTCAATCCAAGGGCACCGAGCCCTGCCTACTTCCCATACCGGCAAGCACTAGATAGATACACCATCCCTTCACTATAAAAAAGTCATAAGATAGTCATAACCGGATCCATGATAGGTTCATATCACATCCAGAATGATACAAAGATTATAAGAAGCTTTTGGTATAATGATAAGAGATATACGCCCGTAAGATAGGCCATAAGAATGATCCGAGCTGCCGATGGATCTCCAAGATTCCGATTGACACAAATATAATGCGTAGTATGCATATCATGCTATTTAGTAAACACGTGAAGCAACTTATGCCATATACCCTTTAGCAAGTCTTGCTAGCTATCCCTTGATGTATATAAAACATTAACAAATCCATTTCATCACTAATAGCGTCCATACATCTAAGGGATATCTTGTACAATTCAATTAGCACAACATGTCAAGTGTAAATGGCATACTTTGCTTCAAAAGTTGCATTCATATCATTTAGCAAACATTTGAAGTAATTTATGCCACGTACACTTCGACAAGTCCAAGTCCTTCACCCACGGTGTGTATAAATCCACCATAATTCACTTTCATCAACTTACAAGTGTGCAACATTGATGGGTTACTTCATAGGATTTCACAATATATAAATATCAAGTGTAGGTGGCATCTATCACCTAAAATCTCACATTTGAGTCTTTATAAATCATAAAACCTCGATAATATTAGTAAACAAAACCATATCTCAAGTATTAAAACCATATAACCCATAAAACATAGGTCCCATACGCATGGTGTAAAATTTAAGTCAAATATAACCTAATCGGAATGAATATCACAAGTTTAAACTGTAGTATCGAGTTTTGAAAAGACATAAACCCCTACCTCGAGTGGATAGTGTAACACTCCGTGTTTCGATAAATGTATTTTCATTAATTAAGTTAGCTATTTGTCCGATTCATTCGTGAACTTAGATAAGTTCGAATGTTCCTACACGTCACTTTGGTGTTATAGATAAAATCTAAAACATTTGATTTAATTCGGAATTAGTTTGAGCAATTTGGTGCGTTACTCGGAAGATTTGGTGCATGTATTCTTGAATTTTCAATTTTTCCTACTTTTCTTATGTTCGGTTTATTGACCTAGGAAGGTCCGAATTGAGGTTTTTCTTTTCCGATGCGTCATATTATAGTTATTAAACCATCTTATAAAGTTTCATTAGATTCGGACTTCATTTAATCATTTTTAAGTATTTAGTGGAATCGAATTCTTTTTTTAAACGTTAATGATTCCTCCAATTTTCGTTTGTGATTCCGGAACATTCTGACCTCCGAATTTAGTTCCGTCTTTTCCGACATGTCAGAAATATAAGATTTTGGATTATGTTTATTATTATTAATGGTTTTATTGTTGGCCATTTTCGGTATAAAAATGGGTTATATAAAAGAAAAGTGATATTCTACAAAATTATTTAGTGTTAAAGCAACAAAGACTATTGTTATTGTTCTTGAAATTTTAAAACACATGGATTGAAATGTTGATATTATAAATATTGCCCTGAGCAAAACTACTACCTAGCGATTTGTCGATCATATTGAGATTGTTGGAACCGGATAAGCACCAGTATAGAAATGCTTGTATTTTATTATTGCACACGCCCATGGTAAAGATGGGGTGCCAATAAATCTGGTTACCAGTGCACTGACCTATGGTAAGATGGGGTGCATTTGTAAGTAGTATATTTTGTCTAGTACCGGGATTAGGTCGAGGAGGAGGAGGTGGATGGATGGATGTTTAATAGCTATCGTGTAAGATATATATTGATAATTAATAAAATTATATTGATGCTTTATGAATAGTTTTCCTATAAATTGGTATAAATCGGGAATTTTGTCAATTATTAAAATTATGAACTCTCTTATACTGTGGTATGATCTTTCATTGCATTTCCCCTTTCCCTATAGTTCCCACCGGGTCTTTTTTGGCTCATTCCCTCATTTTCCTTTCAGGTACACATCGTGTCTTGGGTAGAGGTCGTGGAGCAGGTCCAAATTCCTTTTAGAGTCTTCTCTGATGCCCCTATAGAATTAGTTGTTGTTTATCCTATTTGTAGTAGTTGTAACTTCTAATTAAGTTTGAGTACTTGTACTATCTATGGATGTCTAGTTGTATTTATCGAATTTGGATTATAATGGATTTGAGAAGTATTTTATAATTTCGCGTTGTTTATTGAACAGGATGGATTTCTTAGTATTTACGAATACTTCATGCCGAATTTTTATTAGATTGCTCTACCTTGTTTAATTTATCGGTTATGTTTATTTGTCTATCTGCTGTTAATTAGATACATCATCTGTTAACACCTGCTTAATTCGGCAGGTTGTTACAGATAGGTCGAAAGGATGAAGGAAAGATGATAATCCAAGCCTTACTTGATGAAATCCCAAAGATTCCAAGGTTGATGGTGATGAATAGTGTAGAAAGATAAGATTTGAAGCTTAAATCTTGAATCGGGAGCGATGTTTGTGTAGAAATCTCTTCAGAAACCCTCTCCTATGAGCTCCCTTCATGCTCTAGAGTTTTCTAGAAAGTTGCCATAAAAATGGGATGAAAATGGGGTAAAACATGCTTTAAAACAAGTTTAAGTCGATGATGAATAGTAACTAGAGGACCGGTACGCAAAATACCCAATACCGGTCCGCGGGGCTCAATTTTACCAAAAATTTGGTGCCGGACTGATATGCCAAAAATGCCATACCGATCTGTACTATAACTTGGGGGCTCTGGCGCACTGTTTTTTGTTTTGGCGATAACTTTTTGCTCAGAACTCCAATTGATGTGATCTTTATGTCCACGGAAAGGGAATTCAATGATCTACAACTTCCTACGAGGAAGTTTTCACAATTTTTGGATAGATATTTCCCAAAAATTTAACGATTATAGCGCTTTGCCAAAGCACTACCGAATGACTAAAATTTACTAACCGACCTACTTCGCATGCTGTTTTAACCAACATGGAGCGCAAATTAGCTTTCAGCCACAACACAAAAGTTGTAGAATAGTACAAATACTAGACACCATTGAGGATGAAATTTCAATATGATAAATAGCAAAGAAATTACGATAGCTCAAAGATAGCTAGAATTAACGAATTGCGAATAACCAAAACTTCTTATTTACCAACCGAAATCGATTCGGATCACCCGAGTCACCAAACAATCACTCACATGAGTATACATGAGCTAATATAATTCAATTTAAAATAATTTAAAGTACTGGTTATTACACAGACCCTTTCCGCAAAGGAGCCCCTTTCCGCAAAGGAGCCCCTTTTAAGGGATATAAGAGAAAGTTAAAGAGAGAAATATTGGAATCTTGCAACTGATATATAGGGAACAAGCCCCACAAAAGGATTTTTGGCCCAGTTTCTTATTTTCTATGAGAATCCTTCAAGACATGCACTTAAAGGTTCTCGGACCGTAAATCACAAACATAATACGATAATGTCAAATACAAACTTTTAAAGCAAACATTCTCAAATCGCAAGGAAAATGATGCTTAAGAAAACCTAACAAAGTGAGAAGGAACAAATTGGGTACAAGAAAAAATTTAAACAGTAGATAAGAGGATAAATCTCACAGTGCCAAAAGAGTATTGAAAAATAAAAAAGGCAAAAGATGTCAGTGAGAGCCACACCAAGAGAGACAGTTAGGCCAAAAGGCCCAGGGCTACGACTTGGGCGAGGAAGATTGCTGACCATGCAAAAGAAAAAACAAATTAGCGGAATCAAAAGAGCTTGCAAACAATTAATGAGGAATAGGGGCATCGAAAAAAACATAAAATGGTGCAGGCACACAAAAAATTCTCCTATGAGGAAGTCAGAAAATAATAAGCAGAATTGTACCCCAGTAACACAAGAAATACCCCGGTGACACAAGAAAAATGCCACAGAAGCAAAGCAAGAGGCAAACTCCAAAACTCATGCACAAGGTTCGAGAACTAAGAGAACGTAACTCAATCCTTTCTCAAGAAAAAAGAAGCCAGCCAAAAGTTCTTATTTAAAAAAAAGATCACACCAAAACTTTCTCTCTTTATCTCTCTATATCTTCTCTGAGACTTTCACATCCTTGGCAAATCATCAACCCTCGCATCAGCCCCTATTCAAGCCAGTAGGAGTTACCTCCCCAGCAGCTCATCAACCTGTAGCCTTTATCCTAGCCCGTTGCAGACCATTAACCATCATATCCTCAATAGATCACTAACCTTCCCTAACCAGAACAATGTCTCTAATAGACCATGAATCATCATATCCCCATGTGATCCCCAATCAAGCCAAAGCAATATCCCCAATAGACCATCTGTTGTAACCTCTCAACCATAGCAATGTCTTCAGCAGACCATCAATTATCATATCCCCACCAGATCGCCTGCCCTCACCCTTTTAAGCTAAACTGAATCATAATTTTTAACGGAACTGTCCCAGCCTGTGGGAGTATAAAACCTTCCCTGCCCATGGGAATTCAAAATCATCCCTGCCTGTGGGAGTACATCCCTGCCTGTGAGAGTACAAAACCTTTCCTGCCTGTGGGAATTCAAAATCATCCCTGCCTGTGGGAGTACGTCCCTGCTAGTGGGAGTACAAAGCCTTCCCTGCCCATGGCAATTCAAAATCATCCCTACCCAATGGGAGTACAAAACCTTCCATGCCTGTGGGAATTCAAAATCATCCCTGCCTGTGGGAGTATATGACTGCCCGTGGGAGTACAAAACCTTCCCTCCCGGTGGGAATTCGAAATCATCCCTGCCTGTAGGAGTGCAAAACCTTCCCTTCCTGTGGGAATTCAATACCATCCCTACCTGTGGGAGTACATCCCTGCCTGTGGGAGTACAAAATCTTCCCTGCCTATGGGAATTCAAACCATCCCTGCCTGTGGAAGTACATCCCTACCTGTAGGAGTACAGAACTGTCCCTGCCCGTGGGAATATGTTAGTTCGAGAGAGAATCATCGACAAGAGCCATCCCTACCAGTGAGAATACAACAGCTCAACAGCCAAATCAAAATCAGATTAAAGAATATGATAAGTCTCGAACAGCCCAAAAGTTTCCCATCCATCCCCAACGAAAATAAATAGAAGAGCACGACATCATTTGCATGGCATCATTTTCAAAATAGCACATAGGATTCATCCGAGTGCTTTAAAATCATTCTTTCTCGTTATCAACCTAGTTAATTTGCTTCACAAAGAACCTAGGCTGAGAGGGTCTATGAACACCTCATTTTGTGACCCTCGCAAGAATCCTGATCTTTAAGAAAATGAACACGCATTCATGGATGAGCATTCCTAAATGGATACATACTATGTACATGTGATACCGGTCAAAGAAGGAACCCGAAAGGACACTCGGACGAGAAGTTACAAGAATTACCAAAAACCACTAGAACTAAAAACTGTCAAAACTCCTAGAAACTTGTGAAAGAAGAGTTCCCAATTTATGATCATCCTCAAACTTTGAAGGTTATTATACATTACCATAACAAGTAGCATACTCAAAAATTAGCTCGATCTGATAGTTGGATCTCCAAAAATTTAGAAAACTGGGAGTTCATTTTAGATAATCAAAAGAGAACCTTCTTAAAGTCAAAATGGGTTTCAATTTGGTCATTATATAGGGATTATTGTTGGGAAGAACATATCCAAAATTTATCTTTATCGGACATGGGATCATTAAGAATTAATTAGTTTATCGTGCAATTCAAGTTGAAATGTCCTTCATAGAAATTAGAGTAAATGGAGGCCTTTTCAAACTCTGATTGATCTCAAATTTAACTACAAGCTAGAAAACATTAGGAGGGAAAACATAGCAACAATTCATAAAAATCCAACGGCTAGAAGTTCCATTCTCGTACAACAAGTGAGGTTGTTGTACGTAAGTACGTTTCCTACGCGGGAAAAAAATCTTTATACCAATCTGAGGAGACCAAGTCCTTCCCGAACTCTGATTGTCTTCAATTTTATAAGGGGTTTAGAAGACTTCTATTGGCAATACATATACAAAAATTAGCATCATCCAATGGTTATAACTGTACTTGTCGTACAAACAAGTGACCTTGTCTACAACAAGTACTTTTCCTACGTAGGAACAAACTCTTTGTACCAATCTGAGGAGACCGAGTCCTTCACGAACTCAGATCATCTTAAATGTTTTACAGGATCAAGAAGACTTATATTAGAAATTCATATCCAAAAATCAGCATCATCCAACGGTTAGAACTTGACTTGTCGAATAAATAAGTGACCTTGTCTACAACAAGTACCTTTCCTACGTAAAAACAAACTCTTTGTACCAATCAAAACAAAAGGAATCCTTCCCGAACTCCGATCGAGCTGAAATTTTGATAAAATCTAGAAGACTTCTATTCCCAACGTATATCCAAAAATCAGCATGATCCAACGGTGGTAAGGCTTGTCGATAAGCTCCAAGAGTCCTGGTTGCAATCTCTTTTCTTACAATCAAAGGGATTTCATGGTACACACCAAGATACCCTTATTCTTTCCTTCCATGGGGGTTTAGGTATAATTTTCTCTCTTTTCTTCTATTTATTCGTCAGTTTTATAATTCATATTTGTATCTGCATGATTTCTATCACTTGATAGCTTTTGAAAGCCCTTTTTCAAATTATTTTTCAAAACGAAAGGCGTATAACAAACCCTAATCCAATTCCAAAACTGTATTATTACTTTCTTACTTTTCCAAAAGCCTGGATTAGAGGTATTGTTATACGAAAGTATAGATAATCGCTATATATTCAACCTAATTCATAGATTGTGTAGACACCCCGATCCGTGACCCCCGCAAGAACCCTAACGACCTTCGAGAACTACTGTTTTTGGAGTCCGGGACCCACCCGAGCACCCGAAACTACCCCAAAAGGGTTTCTTGGCCAACAAACCTATTTTTAAGTGGGATTGTTGCACGACATATCAGTATGTCGCGCGACAATCACTGATATATCGCGCGACAATCACTCCTTTGTCGCACGACAAACCCCTCTGACCCCGACCATCCACTCTCTGAGAAATCAGTCTGTCAGAAACATCACTTCAGCCGTGTGTCGCGCGACATTAAACACATTGTCGCGCGACATATGCCCCTTTTGGGGAAGTGTCGCGCGACAATCTTTCCCGAGCACTATAAATTGGCTAACACCCCCAAGGGTTCAAGGAGAGAAACTTGGGATTGAAGAATTATTAGCTTATATCTGATCTTCTAGTCTTTCATCAAGCATTCTCGATTCTCGTCTTATTTCTAAAGAATTATCGAATCTATTTCCGACACTCGACGTGTCCAGTCTCTGGAATCGAATTCTCGAAAATATCTGAAGAAGGAAAAGATTATTATCGCCAGAAATCTCTCCGCCGTATTATATTTTCTCTCTTATTATTATTCTCGTCGGGAAGGTAAAGAAAGTCTCTTCTAGTATTTGACATTAAATATCTGTGTACTTGTTTTATTTCTGTTGTTTTGTCCACGTTTTATTTGAACAAACTTATTGTCAAGTTACAAATAGCCTACCGTTTTCAAAACAAAAGACCCTGATAAAACCATTTGCAAAACCAGAAGAGTAAGTACATTATCATCAGGATAAAATTCTGTTTTCAAAACCCGAACCTGTAAAACTTACTTAGGAATTAAAGACTCAGTATATCCTATCTGTTTCATAGATTGTGATATGTCTGGTAGAACTCCCCTCAAGAGTTCCAATTCCATATTGAATTAGTTCTGATACAAGATCCAACACTTTTTTTCGAAACAAGTCAAAACCCGAGAAAAATTGTCGTTATCTGAGAAATAACACGGTAAAACTCCCTCTAAAGTAAAACGACTCTTGTCACTTATATTTATCTTTCCTAAAACTAAACATTGGATCTTGGAACACATAGGTTTTCATCCCTTTCTCCGTTTTCCCAAAATTAGGATTTTCACTTAGAAAGTAGTAAACTGTCAGTAAAAGCATCCAAGTTTTTCAACATAGAATAAACATATAAGACCACTAGAGACCGAAAGGGCAGAATGGGTGCTTAACACCTTCGCAAACCGTAATATAGTTTCCGAACCCTATAGAATCCTTGTTTCGTAGACAAACGTGTAAAGAAAGGCTTAAACTGTAGCCTTTCCTCTTAATGTACTGGCGACTCTGAATGAACCCTCTTGCATATAGAAATAGAACATAGGAACACCTGATGTGAACGATCAACCAAGATACTCCAGCAAAAGGAACGACGGAATTCGTTCCGACGTTTCAGATGCCCAAACAACGGGGACGAGACTCGGGGGTCGCATTTGCGGATTCTCACAGATTGCGGTGTATATGTGATAAATACTCAATTATGAGAGCACTAGTGCCATCTATACCTGTTTAATCAATAGACTATGATATACGATCGGTCTAGTCGCCTCATATCATATTGAATATAAAATTCCACATCGAATCAGTTTTTGAAAAGCCCAATGCCTTACAAAATCACTTATTTCATTGCATCTACTATTATCAAACTCTTTTTTTCAAATCACATACACAGTTATTTTCAAAATCATGGGCGAACTAGGAAACACGTCATTTTCATCCCATACCCAAAATCTCAATCTCTAAAGTAAGCACAAAAAACTTTAAAGTAATAGCAATAACATGCAAGAACTAAATTATAATACACGCATATCCTATTTAAGAAATCGAAAGGGCAAATTGGATGCGTAACATCTTCCCAATTCGTAACTTAATCCCCGAACCTCCGAACCTTTAAATCAACTAGTTTCGCATACATTGTGTATAAGAGGATATTTAGTCCATAAATACGTCTCTTTTACACAAATCTTTTGTTTGTTTAGTAAAACAAACTGGCGACTCTTATTCTTTTCAAAACCGATTTTCAAAGGAACATTGAATCGCCGTCCACAAGGACTTAGGCATCGAGAAGGCGGGTTCTCACACTAAGGAAGAACAGATGGGGTTAATTGTCAAAAATTTTAAGCCTGAGATCGAAGATGACTTGGGGCAATAGTACTTTGAAAAAGACAAAGCCATGATGCTCGTGTCCAACGAAATCGAAGAGGAGCTAAAGCTGCCAATGTTAAAAAAGCCTTGTCCTATTTCAAGAAATCTGCTTCTACTGTTAATCAAGTGTGGTCCTATCAGAATTCGGGTCCATACCAACGAACCAGTTTTTAGTACCCACGAGAGCAGGGGTTTACACCTAACCAGGGTTTGTTAATCAAACTCGGAATACTGGCCTCCCAGGCTCCTCCTAATTCTAGCCTTATTGAGTAAGACTCTAGCCGCATTACAAGAAAGTGGAATCATACAACCATTGGCCCCCCAGGCTCCTCCTGAGCCGTTTCCTTCTAATCGAAACACCAATGAGCATTACGAATACCATCAAGCCAGGGACACAACATTGACCAATGCATAACCCTAAAGCACGCTATCCAAGATTTGATCGAGGCAGAAAAAATCCCTAGCCCTGAGGCATCAAATATTAGATAAGAGAAGCCCTAAACAGAGGCAGACACCACTAATCCAGTTTACTTGAACCGTCCTAGATATAGGGGACATTGAGAGAGAAATGGAGCATTTTTGTAATGGTTAAGGGTAGAATGGAGAATTTCTTATAATGTACCCATTCATTTCATTACTAAAACCGAATCATTTTTTTTGAGTATTCTAATTCATGATTGCCTCTGCTTAAACTCAACCATATTCTTGAAAAAACACGGGCAAAGAATCTAAATGGCATAGTGTGGAGCTACCATAGACAAGTTGAGGGTGCCGAGGGTATATACAATGAGGATGCCGAGGGGACATACACTGAGGGTGCCAAAGAGGGTGCCAAGGGTACATACACTAAGGGTGTCGACAAGAAGACTTGAACAACTCCTCGAAGGCTAGCCTCTCCATCATCATTCACATGCATTAAAGGTGCTAAGGGTATATGCACTGAGGGTATCAGTGAGAAAAATTGAACAGCTCACCAAAGACTAGCCTCTCCATTCATCATTCACACTAAGGGTACTTTACCCACACCATAATAATCCCATGGTCACCCTATCAGTAGAACCAGAAATCTTACCTCTAAAGGTAGAATCAAGTTAGCAACTGAAGGCCCATGCCTCTCCTAAGAATTAAACAAGCCTCGAATAATTCACACCCACCTATGAAAATACAGGACAACAGTAATCCTCCAGAGATTGAGGGTATAGGGGATTTGAGGATGCTTCTCGATAAGAGGATGGCTTATGTAAGGCCAACAGGCGAAGATAAAACAATGATAATTTGATAACTTTGATGGGGTTGACGATCTCGAGTTGGTCTAATCGTAAGATCGCTATCAGGGCATGTAGAGTTATGGTACGGCATAGAGTTATCAGCATTTGTTAGCTGGCACTGGATCAATAAGGTTAGCTGGCATTGGATCAGGGACAAACACTAGGGCAGATGGGACATGGGAGGCCTCTGTTGGTGGTGACTCAAAGAATGGATTAACATATTTAGCATTTTTAGTGGACAAGATGGGATTATTTACTAAGGTGTAGAATGGAGTATTTTCCCAAAAGGTGACATGTCTGGATATGTGAAATCTTTTAGCAATTGGGTCATAATAGCGATAACCCTTTAGTTGAATCATATACCCCGAGAAAACACACATAACTATTTTTGGTGTGTTCGGTGCGCATTCTTTTGGTAAGTAATACAAAACAAATAGATCCAAAGGCTCGAAGTTTATAATAATCAGGGGGAATTCCATAGAGATACACTAAAGGATAAATACCATTTAGAACAAGTGAAGGAATGAGGTTTATAATAAACACAAAAGCATGGATGGCTTCTTCCCAAAAAGTAGAAGGAGCGGTGGATGACACAAGGAGAGTGCAAGTAGTTTCGACAAGGTTACATTCCGCAATTTCATTTTGTTATGGGGTGTCAGGGAAAGATAGTTGAGGAAGAGTCCCTTGAGATTTGAGGAAGTAAAGGAAGGATTTGGACAAATATTCGCTTCCAAAATCAGAATGAAATTTTTTAAAAGTTTTAGAAAACTGAGTTTTAATCATGTTAGCAAACTCAATGTAAACTTTAAGGAAATCTAATCGATAGTGAAGTAAATAAGTCCAAGTGTAGCGAGAATAATCAACAAAAACTACATAATAAAAGGTTGCACCCATAGAAGCAATTAAAGCTGTATCACACACATCAGATGAAACTATATTACTACTATTAAAATGAATGACCAGTTGTTTTGCCAGTTTACAAGTAACACAAGAAGAATCTTTGTCTAATGTAACTGGTCCTAATAACCCTTTATTAACCATATATCTAAGGCGAGGAAAAGAAACATGTCCTAATCTAAATTGCTAAAATATAAAAGACGATGGGTGTGAAGTATATACAGTTAAAGATGTATTGATTTGTATTGGAATTTGGAGTTTGTCAGAAATATATAAGTGTCCAACCCTATGGCATGTCCTAACTTACTTCCTCGTCAAGCAGTCCTACATAACAAAACCTGATAAATGAAATAGAATAATTAGCCATATACCATATAGTTGCCCGATAAACAAAAATTGCATTAAATTTGAGGAACAATGAAAACTTCAAGAATAGACAGGCCATTAATGTTTTTAATGGAACCAATTTGACTAGCAGTAACAATAAAACGATCAACTATGTGAATTTTGGGGGATGAGTGCATGGGACTAAGGGAGTCAAAATGCGCAAGGTCAAAAGTCATGTGATTTAATACTTCGGAATCAAAGAACCAGCGAAAGGAAGATGCACCTAAAGAAACTGAAAAAACATAAGCAATTATAGGATTGTTACTAAGGGATATATGTGTTATATCATACCATGAACATCATCTGAGGTAGATCAATTTTGGGGATTAAATAGGGAAAATGCAATAGCAGATGATCTAGTTGAGTTTTGTTGTCCCCATATGTACCGAGGCGTAGGAGAAGGATTACTTGACTATATGCCCAAAGCCCTTATAGTAGTTACATTGAACCTGGGAAAGATCACGAGGTGGATGTGCTTGGGTATTATAAGGATGTGGAGGTGGCTATAATGGCCGAGGTGAAAAAACTCGAGGTGGATGTACTTGGGTATTTAAGGATGTGGAGGTGGCTATGATGTTCGAGGTGAAAAATGTCCGAGGTGAAAAATCTTAAAGTGGATGTGCTTGGGTATTTGAGGATGTAGAGGTGTATATGATGGCCGAAGTGATGTCTAATGAGGAAGTGGTGAAAAAGTATTGTTGGGTAGTCTGTAGTGTTAATTATGCGGGCAAGAAGATGTAGTATATGAAGTATTCGGGGCCGATGGTGCAACGTAAGCGGTTGAAGTTAGGGATGCAACAAACACTGAGAAAATATTTAAAGTAATGCCTTTCGATTTTTTTTCAGTAATTAGCACTTTCAGTGGCGATTCAATAGAGGGGACAGGTTTACGATGAAGAATAGATGCCAGGTCGGTTGAAATTCATCCTGCAGTGCCATAAGAAATTGCATAGCCGCATTTTTTCACAGAAGGTTTCTCACAAACCTAGATCTATTGTCCATTGAGGTTCCATAAGTTTAAGTTGATCCCATATAACACACATGATGGAGTGAAAATCGGGCACTGATTGACCTAATTGTTTTTATAGGGCACATGTATCTTCTTATAGATTGTACTTCTAGGTAAAGTTGGTCTGAACATATCTGTGTGCCAAAAAATCCCAAGCTTTCTTTGCTATATTGCACTTGTAGGTCGGAAAATACCCTAGAGGGGGGGTGAATAGGGTTTTAAAAACTTAATGCGAAATTAAAACGTTTTTGAAATATTTAAGCAAAGCAACTTAGTTAAATAAGTTTATCAAGAAAAACAATCAATTAAATAATCAATCCCAAGAACAAGCAATAATATAAGCAACTTCAATCAATTAATATAACAAATAAATAAAGAGATTGAGTAAGAAAGATTGAACCAATTTGAAGTCGAAGATTTTTTGTCCACACGGTTCGGCTTGTTCCCCCTACTCCGCGCTCGGTTAGTTCCCCGAGAATTTCCACTATAACCGATCTCCTTCCAGGTGAAGATCAAACATCTACAAGTGTATTCTTCTCACACACTCTTACAAGTATTGAAACACCCTCAATACTCTCACAAGAAATCCCTTTTGCTATTCTATGAGATACACCTCTCACAAATATGATTTGAATAAGTTTTGGTGGCAAACACCAATGTACAATATCTCTCTTGTGTATAAAAAAATACAAATGAAGCTCACACTAAGAGATATCAAAATTTATCAAAGTATATAGCTCAAAAATGAAGAATTTGATCAATAAGATGAATTGAATACTTGAATAACTTTGTATATATGTAAAATAAGTTTGTAGAATGATTCAAGTGTGTTAAAACATGTCTAAGACATCATATATATAGCTTGCAAAACCATATGGCCGTTGGGGATGATTAAGAGAGGTTTTGGCTCCAAGGTATACATTTTCAAACTTTCCAACAGCTAGTTTTGACAAAAAAATTCAAAATTGTTTTGTTAATTTCTCCCAATTAGACCGTTGGATCATGCTCAAATTTTAGTCAATATTTCCAGGAGATGTTGTCTAACTACTGTAAAAATTTCAAAATGATCGGAGTTCGGGAAGGCCTCCATCTTACCGTTAGATCAAAACTGGACAAAACTTTAGCAAATTTTAAATGTAAAATAAAAATATTTTTGCAATTTAATAATTTTGTTCCAAATAAAATTCTAATGATTTTTGAACTTCAAAGATATGTTTCTAAGATACCTATTTTTATTATAGCTTAGAATATGATCATTTAAAATTAAAATGAATTTATTTTGAAACTCGATTTTTGTAAAATGATGTTTTTCAAATAAATTCAATTTCAAGCTAGTTTGAATCAATCTTTAAAAGATGCAAGAATATGTTTGAGCTATAAGGATTTGATCAATAAAATATCTTTACATAAAATGTAAGCACTCACTCCATTTAATGATAATTCGAGTCTTCGGGATGCTTGATTTTCTTGTGCGTATCTTTACTTGTTTGACGTTGTTGATCCTTTCCTGGTTTTGATAACTTGTAGAACATGTGGAGATCATTCTTGTGCATATCTTCACTTGCTTGATGATTTAGATCTTTTATTGGCTTTGTATACTACATGTATATCACTTGAGTTCATTTCTTGTGAGTAGAGTCGTTTGTAAAGCTTGTGTGAGATTTGCTTCGGTTTGAAGTTACACTTGGTCGAAAGATATATCAGTTAAAATGGCTATCATCATTGGAACAACCGAGTTAAATAACACTTTATTAACTTATTGTAATTATCAAAATAAGATTAATTGACTTTAAGGTCAACAGCACTTACTGAGCTGGAGACTAATAGACGGGATGACAGTGTTGACAATCAAGGTCAAAATTTTGTTTTTGCTGATATCCCAGTCGAAAAAAAATTCATCGGTTTCGTCAGGGCAATTTTCTTTGCCACTAACATAATTCCAAAGACCTTTTCCTTTCAAGAAAATTAGAAACAGATTAGACCATTGATGATAATTACTTTCATCCAGTTTAATAGTAATGGGAATTTTAAACGTGGTCATAGTGTATAATAGAGAGATGACTTATCAAAATTAACCAAACAGGGTAAGAAATAGTGCACTGGACCTGGTTTTATTACATAGACATTGAATCTGGAGAAAAGGAGACTGGGTTATGTCCGGAACGGTCGAAAACGAAGAGAATCTGTCTGGATTGTCAGGAAACCAATTAAAAAGAAGCAAAACTGATCAACGGAAGCAAACTGGTTAATTATGATCGAAGACAGCTGATGGCTGCTAACTTTAACGAAAAAGGGCTAACAGCTGTTAAGACTAATGGTAACGGCTGACAGTAACGATAACAGGAGGGACAACAATAATGGTAATGGCCATTAACTTTAACAGAAAAGACTATTGTAGTTAAAGTTAGTGGTAATGGACCAACGGAGAAGGTGATAGCAACGGCGTGTGAATAAAGCGAGGCGGTGTCAGGTCTACACAAGCTGCCCGTGAGGGCTTGTGTTGTTTGGCGTATATACTTACTATTTGATTATCATTCTTTGGCCATCGTACATATATCAATTTAATGGAAATCACAACTGTTTGATCTTAATTGATAATTTTTGAATTTGATATATGTACATAGCAATGCATGTTTAAGTTGTGCTAAATTTATTTTTATTTGGCAAATTTTTGTTTCGAATTTCTAAATTGACATTCTGTATGAATTGGAGATATTTGGTTTCCTTATTTTGACTATTTTTCATGTATTATTTCCATGATTTTCTTGTCCTTTCTTAACATTGGGGGAGATATTTCATATGTTTCGAGAAGAGAGTACATAAAAAGGGGAGTAGTTAAGGGGGAGAAAATTTGTTTTTTCCTACTTGTTTGTTTTTCCTTTCTCTATTCCTCACAAAAAGGAGGAGAATAAATGAAAAAAAGGATAGACAAGAAATTGCAAAAAATTAAAATTGTTGGGTAATATGAGACATATATGTTTAGTTATAATTTAAAATTGCTGGGTTATACGAGATATATATTAGTTATTTTTTAACCCAGATGCTTGTTAGGTATATTTGTTTGAGCTTTGGTATTTCAGTTTGAAGTACAGGATAAGGAGAAGCATGAGTTTAAAGCAGGCGGCTAAGAGATTCAAGGTGTTGGTATGTCATGTTGAAAGAGATATGTCCTAGGACTATTCATAGATTATGATTTGTACTTGGATATTTTATGCTTATTGTTATTAATAAAGTTTATTTATTATACTTTATATTATCTTGTAAATAATATATATTAATACTAGTTCATCAAGTACGTGACTTGATTGTGGGATGCTAGTAATGTTATAATAATATTATTTAGATGTCCCTAATCATGTGTCAATAACCTAGGATCACATTGATATAATGATTAGAGTATGGGTCAGCTGATGATTATATTCCACAAGTCATGGATATGGAAATATCAAGCTGAACATACTGATACTTGTTAGGGAACAAAGTATTGGACTGACCCGCTTTGGGGACACTGTGAGGAGTGTTACATAATGTCATCAGTGATGTTCCCCATTTGTGATATCGTATTATCCTCAGACTTGAGATCGCCATGGTTACTGTGAGAATCCGGACCCGCGACCCGAGAAGAGAAATAAAAGTCCTCCGTTCTCGGTTTTATTTGAAAACGTGTTTTGTAGAGTCGCCAGTTTGTTTTACGAGAAAACAAACAAAAGATCGTATGAAGGACAATTCAAAAACGAATTATCTTTCATACGTTTGAAACCAGAGATTTATTTTGAAAATTTACTTTGCTAGGGTTCGGGAACTACGTTACGAATTGGGAAGGTGTTAGGCACCCAATTCGCCCTTTCGATCACTTAATGGATCATGTATTTAATTCCTATTTTAGATATCTTGCAAGTAGTTCGAATGGTTTTCAGAATAGTCCTTTTCGGATAAATTTGATTTAAAACAATATTTTGAAATCAGACTCGAGCTTTGCAAGCGCCTACGTATTCATTCGTAGAATGAAATCAGAGTCTCATAGTTCCTTTCGTTTGGAAACTGTTTTTGTATTTTTGTTTTGTTTTGAAAACGTGTCAAAACGGATTTTAGATTTCTTGTAAAACTTAGAAAGGATTTATTTGAAAGCAATGAACTTCTTTGCAAGTTATCTAATTTTCTATATTAAGAATGAATACTTAAATGCGATATTGAAATTAAGAAAGGTTGTAGATAGACGTACCTGATGCGCTTGCCGAAGAAATGAGAGCCTTGCCTTGTTGCCTTGCTTGCTTCCTTCTCTCTCTAGAACTTTCTCTCTCAAGATTTTCTCTTTCTAAAAACTCTCTCTCAGAAATTCTCTCTCGGAAACTTTCTCTCAGAATTTCTCTAAAATGACTCTCTAATAATTTTGACAGAGTTCCTACTTACTAAAAACACTATTGAGTGTTGATGTCCCTAAAATGAGACCCCAAGGGTTCTATTTATAGGGAAAAATCCGCCAAAAACGCTCCAAAAGAGGCCAACCGCAGGGGGTAGCCGCATGGCGTGCGGCTAGGGCGTGCGACAAGGGTGTGCCAACCGTACGGTTGGCAGGTAGCCGTACGGTTGGGTGTGCGACAGGCGGCGGCGGTATGTGCCAACCGTACGGTTGGGAGCCAACCGTGCGGTTGGGGGGCGTGCGGTATGTGCCAACCGTACGGTTGGGGGCCAACCGTGCGGTTGGGGGGCGTGGCAACAAAGGTTGTGGTATATTCCTAACGCGCTCAAAAATCAGGATTTTTCCTAATGGCCTCTTATATGCATGATGACTCAAGAGTTGATGCAGAATGCTTGTTAGGTTCATACGAGAGTCGCGGATTGGGGTGTTCACAGTTACCAACATAGGGATTAGCATGTCAGGCATTATCAAACGTTGCTCTTGATCGAGTAATTATAAAGATGATGACCGAGCATACTTTGAACTATGTAGAGGTATGTGGTTGATCAAGATGGGATTTGTCACTCTCATATATTGAGAGAGATATCGTTGGGCCCCTTGATAAGTGTAATTAATATTTGCATGGCCATGCACAAATGAGATGTCATTTGTTTTAGATTAATTATACTTAGAGATCAAGAAATA
This sequence comes from Lonicera japonica, assembly GCA_021464415.1. Taxonomy (NCBI): domain Eukaryota; kingdom Viridiplantae; phylum Streptophyta; class Magnoliopsida; order Dipsacales; family Caprifoliaceae; genus Lonicera; species Lonicera japonica. Next base: position 41,814,680 of record CM038467.1, read on the forward strand.
AAGATTGAACTATACAAGAATGACACTTGCCTAGTCTTGTGTTCAATCTAGATATCGATTGACAAAAGGAGTTAATATGTGGAATATCAATTTAAGGTTGTGTCGTTTTTGACCTTTATACCCTTTTGGATAGTAGTAATGTTTTACTAGAGACCGCTTACTATTCGTATAATAAAACGGGCTTTTAATTATACTGCCAAAGAGTGTAAAACCTACAGGGTCGCACACCAAAACGAGTTGGATCAAAACGAATTAAAACGGGCCAAGTTGGACTTGGGCCCAGTTCGTTTGTTGCTTAGGGTTCTAACTAGGGTTCCCTTATAAAAGGGAACCTTTGTTCATCCTGGCCGTTATGGGAAATTATTGAGAGGCTAGAGAGTCGAAATAATTGTGAGAACCCTAGAAGGCGCTAGTACACCAAGCAAGGATCTCATCCCGTTCTTGTGTGCATACCGTAGAGGCGTCGTAATTTCTACGCTAAGGACGACAACAACAGAAGGATTCGATCCATCCGGTTCGTTTTAGTAACATCAAATCACACATAAGGTATGTCTTCTGTCGATTTTATTGAACAGCATAGATACTAGGGTTTAAGATTAGTGCGTAAATTAGTGTATGCGATGCATGATTACTGCCCTAAGGAGAAGCATGAGTTTAAAGCAGGCGGCTAAGAGATTCAAGGTGTTGGTATGTCATGTGTCCTTAGTTATTTTGTAATAGGTGAGAATTGATTATGTTGTTGTAATTATGTATGGGATAGAGTATTTATAATGATCAAGTCATCGAGTCTGTTAGGCTATATAGTGTTTTGTCTCGAAATAGCCGAAAGGGGAGATTGTAATGTCTAAAATTGTGTTGGCTTTATTACTTTGAAAAAACACGTTTGGCTGTAGGTTTTTTGAGTTGTTCAAGATTAAATCTAAAGAGTTGCAAGCAAGCCAAGCTACTGAAGTGATGCATTAAAGTATTACATCAGGATCGATACGTTAAGCATTGTCATTTGAATTTGATTCTTCCTAAGGTGGTTATTTTCATAAAAGTTAAATTCAAAGTGTTTTTGAATCAACTTCATAAGTTTTTTGAAATATTTTGAAAAAGGCCAAATCGGACCGGTACATGTTTTGGTTGTTGGACCGGTCTAACATTTAAAGATTTTTCACGAATTTAGTTTCCCATCCAATTAGACAGGTACACATTTGTGTTTCTAGACTGGTCTGGCATATAAGGGTGGACCCATACACATTTTGTTAATGTGGACCAGTCCGGCAGTAAACCTGGCCTGAGAATTTTTTTATCGCAATTTCCTTTTTAAAAGAAAGTTTTTTATTTCAAAAATGATTTTAGCTTATGCTTTTAGTTATAAATAAAACATTTTCCTAAAGGGTGTTGGTTTCTATATTTTTATATAAAAAATCCATAGGGTAAGGGATTTTAACACACCATGTTTTGGAAGAGTTCTTAAAACCTCAAAACATAAAATCCACCCTTATGATTTTTTTATTCATGCCCAAGCAAACGTTCTTTTTTTGAATAACAAATCAAATCCCAAAGTGCGTGTGATTCACAAAATGAGTTGAAGAACGGTGTGATACCGTGGTGAGTGATTTATTGTGAACATGTTCGTGCAATTCGAATAGGAGGATTATATGCGCAGAAGGTGGAAACTTTTGCAGGCAGCTTATGTGATTCAAGTTTTGTAAGTATATACGGTTTGTAGAGGACTATTCCTACAGTGCCAGGATATCTCGTTAATTTTGTTGTTTACTTATCTGTTTAATTGCTTTATTAATTGTTACATGTTAGAAAAGATTAAACAGGTTTTACAGAATTAAAATTGGTTTTTTAGATTCCAACCTTTAAATAACAAACCTAGGGTTAATTTTTTATTTGCTTCCGTACGTGCACGGTCTAGCTTTTTGCATGTGTAATGTTGTTTGGGTTTGATTTTTGCATGGCTGAGATCGTCTTGGAGAGACGGAGGCAATGGTATGGTGGTGATAAGATTTTGGTGCTATATCGATGATGAGGTAATAAAATTGTGAATAGGGTTTTAAGATGAAGTAGTAGTTTTTGGTTGTGGCTGTGATGCGGTAGTGATTTTGGTTGAGAAAACTTGACAGGACAGAAAAAGAATTCCGGTGGGGATTCAACCTACCTCTGATACCATGTTAAATATATAATACTAGAGAGAGATGGGGGAAATTGTATAATTATATTGATCTATAACTACACAAGAGAGAGCTTTATTTATAAGCTTTACAAGATGAAGAGATCGAAAATGAAAGAACAAACCTGCCTAATCTTACGCAATACAATAAGGAAACAAAATAATATGGTAATTACAGTAGCAGCATTAGAATAAGAAAATAAATAAATAAATTAACAGTTACCACCTTGAGTTTGACGGGGGATTTTAGGATATCAAAATCTTATAATAATAATAATAATAATAATAATAATAATAATAAAGACCATGGAAAGAACAATTATTTAAATGTTCATCCCCACGGTGAAAATGTTTGAAAAAATAAAATGTTTTTCACTGAAATTTAATGTACCCACACTTTTTCAAGTTCAACCTTAATTTGCATTTGAGATCACCGGAAAGCTAGTAGCACAAGTTAGCAGATTAGTCTCGACAGTGAATGTTCTCATTTAAACTTGAGAGATTGCAAGACCCAAGTTCAACAAATCCAGTGTCTCCTTTGTGATCAAAGAGATTTTATTCTAATTGAAATTTGTGCAAAACATAAATGTTTTAATTCTTTAATTCGTTTGGTAGCCTTTTTCATATTATTAGGTGTTTAGAGCATCTCCAATCGTCTTATATAAATTGTGTAAATCCTACGTGTCAAAGGTGGATTTACACAAAAATAATAAAGAATTCATTTTGTACTCCAACAGTCTGTTTTAAACTTTTGTGTAAATATTAAACAACCAATTAGATACGCACAAGTGGAACTTATCCTGTATTTATTCCCTTGCTTTTTCAAATCCATTTATTTCTAGATACAGGAATGAGGGAAAATAAACGCGAGAATATCTGATGTGATTGTGTAAATTGAGTTTATATTTTACACAATCTTTTTACACAAATCCTAGGTGTTAAAGTTTCTTAAAAGACTATTGTAGACCTTCTTTTTACAAAACGTGTATAATTTTGGTTACACTACGGTTGAAGATACTCTTAGATACCATAAATAGTTATAATTCTAGGCGATCTTATGAAGATAATAAAAAAAAGTTATGAAAAATTTAATTTTAACAGGAGTATAGAAACTGACTTCAAGGAAAACAACAAGTATTTTGCATATATACTAGAAAATATATTGAATAGTCTACTGTGATTGTCTTGTCATGATGGAAAAAAAATTTATGCACTTTTGACACGCCAAATAAGCAAGCTGAACACAATAAGATAAGTGTGTTGCATATTATAGGATAAGTTGTAGTATTATGTTTATTTTTGTCATTCATTTGAAATATACATAGATGACAAGGAATAAAATGAGCCAGTGTGTTGATTTAATTACTGGCATAAGCGTCCATCAGTATTTGGGAGATCTAGCGTTCAAGCCTCATCAGAAGTAAGGAGACCTTGTTTATTATCTGTAGTAAAATGAAATACTTAATTAGATCACCAATTTTTAACAAAAGAAGAAGAAGAAGAAGAAGAAGAAGAAGAAGAAGTAATAAAATAATTTAGGATATCACATATATTGTATATCACATATATTGTATATCTAGTATAATGGAGTTACAACTAATATGTTTTAACGAAAGAATAACAAAAGTGTCAATATAACTATACATTTATTAACACTATTCTTTATATTAACATATGTCTCCATTATAAAATCTTGGATCCACCCATGATAAATTGATTAATTTTACTTAACAAATTTTTATCTTAATGTTAACTCACCCCCATAATAAAACCCTTGATTCACCCTTACTACATGGAGTAGATTTGCCAATCATTGAAATATATTTTCAGCAAAAAAAAAAATCATAGGTAAAAGTATTAATTATATGGTATTCAAATGTGAGATGACGCTCTTTGCGTGTGATTATTGTTGAACGAAAAGGCTTAAAATGTAGTGGACCCCTGAAAACGGAGTCAGTTTTGATGCATGAAAGCAAAATGGTACGTATGGTAGACTCTTTCAAACCAAAATGAAATAACTTTCTTCATTCTTTGTGCTTGTGGCGTGTATTATTTGAGCAAACATTGTCAGCTCAATAGTTGTAATTAATTGTTCATCTTATCATTCCTTGTGCTTGTGGTGTGTATTATCTCACGCTTAATTATGCAACACCTACCTACATTTACATTTATGCACCGAAAGAATAAGACAATTATTGCTTTATAATAATAATAATAATAATAATAATAATAATAATAATAATAATAATAATGCACATTTATTGCTTAACAATTTGGAGTTGAGTCAAAAAACTAAGAGGAAGATTAATAAATCTCAACACAAAAGCTATAACTTAAATGACTAATGGAGTAGCAGACAGACCCATTAATTTAATTACTTGTGCAAAGAAATGAAAAGAATAGTCAAATTACTTAATTTAATTTAACAGGTACCTACATACTTTTCTTCCGTGGGTAGTTACACATTCATTGATATATATTAATTAAATGCCTATATCATCCCGTACTATATATTAAAAATATAATAAAAGATATTTTGTGTAATTGACAAAAAAATAAATATTTAACCTGAAAAGCGAGATAAATAATAATGTCCCACCATTGTTCACAATATAATATAAACTTCCAAAACATACGTATTTTTTGGCATCAGTTCTTCGATCCCCATTAATTCTCTCTTTTTAAATCAAAAATTTTAAAATTTTAAAATACAATTCAAATTTTGATAGATTTAAAAAAATATATAAACTAAAAATTTTACGATATTAAAAGTCCGTCAAGCAATAACAAACCTTAATTCACTAGTAAAAAATCACCTAAGATCACTATGACATTATCAAATGTCGAATCAATAGATTAAGAGTCTATATTCGACTTTTGCATCTTTTGCCCCCAAAAGGCTTCATATTAACCTAATCACGATTAGGCTAAGAATTCTAAAGCACAAAAAGATTCCTTAATTACTCTTATTTTGTCTTAATCTCTCAAATATCTTAAAGATATCATAAATAAATTGAATAATGATATTTTTTTAAAAAAGAATCTCACTTCACTCATATCATTCTAGTGATAATTAAGAAGAGAAAAATCAAATTTTAAATTAAGACGGTTAAAATCAATTTCAAGTCTAGTGATTGACTTGTACATTTCGGTGTAAGGTAAAAATCATAATAATTAAGAAGGGAAAAAATAAAAAATTAGTTAAGATCGTAAAAATTAGTGTCAATTACAACAAGTCAACTTTATAAAAATTAAGAAAAGAATATATCTTCACTCATCTTATTCTAGTTAAAAAAATTATCCGCATTTATTAAGACCCAACACGAAACTGACACAAACCAACCCATTGACAAGTCTATTAGTGATAACTGGTAACACTAAATTACAATTTTCTTGAAAATTAATTATCCTGGCCTCCTGCACGGTTGACAAATCAGACGCAACATGATAACACTGACCGGGTATGGGTGAACCCTTAGTGGGTACATGTCAGTAACGGGTGGACCTAAACTTGTACGAAAATTATACGTTATACGATAACGTGACATGAATCGACACGAAATTATAAAAATAGGTGAACTCTTAACAAATTCAAGTGATTATCAAGTTCACCCGTTTAACACAGAATAATAACAAATCAGTTACGTGTTTATCCTTAATGATTTCAGGTAAGCCGTTAGACCCATTACTTTTTTCTAATAAAACTAATGGTTATCAAATTAAGAAATGATTTATAGCTATTTTAGTATCTATAGATGTTTATCTCTACATTTTAGTAATTTTTGTTACTCCCTCACCTTCTTCTAATGAAATTATATATATATATATATATTTAAATTATCTCTTTAATGGATACTATTGGGTCGTATTGTGTCACATGATAACAAACTGAGTCGTATAATAGACTCATTCGACCTGTTTTGCTTAATGAACCATATTTGCGTATATTCACGAAAATGATATATAAGCACATGTTAGACTCGTTAAAAAATATATAAATATTTTATTTGCTTGATGACAAATTTGTCATTTTAACTTGCGAACTACCGGTTATATGTATTAAAAAAAATGTCTCAAAAAGTCTCAAGGTCACTCCAAGTCCCATTTTTCAATGCAACCACCAATAACATCTACAGGTCAGTATGAACCTGAACCTCTAAAAAATAGTTGAAGTAATCCATGTTTATAAACTCAAACTAAAAAAAAAATATCGTTCTCCTATTGCGCTAGCTATGAGAGAAGTTTAGACCGAAAGAAAGAAAGAAAGTGCAGAGAGGGGAGGAGGTGAGCGACCCTTACTCGGTACTTGACAACCGAGTAAGTTATATGTTATTCGATTGTGAATAACCGAATATAAACTTCATAATGTCTTACTCGATTGTCAAGGACCGAGTATATAGACTTATACTCGACCCTCAAGAATAGAGTAACAGACACTTTATTCGGTTGCGAAGGATCGAATGAAAATGAGTGTATTAACAAGTATTTATAGGGGTGCTAATATCATCACTCTAAAATTATGCACCACCTAACTACATTTATATTTATTGCTTAACAAATTGGAGTTGAGTACAAAACTCGGAGGAAGATTAATAAATCTCAACACAAAAGCTATAACTTTAAACAATTTTTTTTTTTTATCGTTCTCCTATGGCCCTACCCAAGAGAGAAGATTAGGCTGCCAGAAAAGTTGAGAATTTAGGATGAGAGAGAAATGAAGAAAGAAAAGTGTCATTTTGAAATATTAATCACTATTGACCTTTGGATTGGATTGGAAAATGCATTTTCAGCCATTGGATTTTAAAGTCAGTAGTCTAAATCAATCAACAGTAAAATCTTTAATTTGTACCACAATAAATATGTAAATACACCTAAGTTATTTCCATTTTCAATTAAAAAACCTCAAACAGAAATGATCTTACCCTCTCTTTTCTTCTGCCTCATATGGCTTCCACTAATATTGACACCGTCAAACGCCGCCACCAGCATAGCCAACGCTACCAACACCACAAAGCCAGGCTGCCAGCGCCAGTGCGGAAATGTCGTCATTCCATACCCATTCGGTATTGGAATCGGATCCCACTGTTCCATACAAGACAACCAACATTTTGAAATCAACTGCAACACTTCCTTCAATCCCCCGAAACCCTACATGGGAACAAGTAATGTAAAATTTTTCTTATCTTTATTTCTGGATGGCGAAAATTGTCCCGTTCTATTTTTTGATATAAATAATATTTACGGATGATATTGCTATTTGTGGTTTTTAGGGGGCGTGACGGAATAGTATTGAGGTGTAGTTATCCACCTCTTTCCCTTTAAGCAGGACTTGCAGATGTTTTTTTGGTATCCTTAGTTGTCAAAAACTACAGTTCCATTTTGATATGATTTTTTTATACTTGTACTAAATTTTGAAGATGAAATTTCTTTAAATAAGGATAAAGCGTAGGTTCAATTGTTCGGTGATTTTTGTTAATTTATATAATTACAAAATTTTGAGGACAAAATTTCTTTTAGGACTGTTATATTATACGTTCCAAAGTCATTTTTGATTATCCTGGTACAAAATTTTGAGGACGAAATCTCTTTGAAAGAGGGTTGACTCCAACACTCTCTAGTGATAATTTTGTATCAATAGAAAATTGTAATTTTTTATTTTGGATTTAAATAATAATAATTTAACGATGATATTAGTGATAATGTTTGTATGGGTTTTCTCACCCTTACAGGTAATCTGGAGGTAATTGAAATTACGGACGCCCACATTCGGATTAAGACTTTTGTGTCTTTCAATTGCTATAATCAATCTGGAGGGTTGATGGACTGGAGAAGTTGGTCGTCTCAATTGAACGACACCCATTTTACGTTTTCTGAACTGAATAAGTTTATGTTAGTTGGATGTGATGATCTTGCCATAATTGAAGGGTATCGGGGAAGGAATTTTACTTGCGGATGTATGTCGGTTTGTTCGGATTCGCAAGATGTGCGTAGTGGTTCTTGTACGGGGAGTGGGTGTTGTCAAATTTCAATTCCAAAGGGTGTAAAAGCGTTCGACGTTGAATTGAACAGCAGGAGAAATCACATAGAGGTAAGAGAGGACACACTTGCCTTTTCAACGCAATTTTGGAGCTAGAGCAAAACTTACACCCCAAAGTGTCAAATTAAGAGTTTATATATCTTTTTTATTAAATAGGGTTTTAGTATGTTGAGCATGTCCGAAAAAGAAAACTTAAGTTTTGAAGTGTTGATTAGAACATTAATTGCCAAAAAGAATAGTTAAAGCATGTGAGTTTGTTCCCGTGGTAAAAGAATTTCATCCTAACCCAATGTTTTAAGTTTTGAGTCTCACAAGCTGCATGTGCAGTGAATGTTTATTCCTTCTCTAGATGTAATAATATAGGTTGCTAAGAAAAATTGTACTAGAATCGTAATTTAGGATGGATGGGCTACAAAACTTGAATTATTGTAGAATAAAATTCCATTTATTTGTTAAAAAATATTTTTTAACTAGTATTAAATGCATTTAATTATAAAGCTGTTTACTGCTATTTTCGTTTGAGTTTTTATTCTTTCAATATCACTTAAATTTTGAAATTGGGGAAAGGGACGAGATATTGCATGTGATCAATGTGAATTTACGGGTAAGATTTTTTATACGGACAAGAGACTTGGACTAAATGAACCTTAAGGGAACGTTTGGATGACGGGAAAGTGAAGGAAAAGTAAAGGAAACTATATTTTCCAGCATTTTTAGTGCATTTGGTTTGCAGGAAATTTTTTCCATAACTGTCCTACAGCTTTCTCGAGGAAAAACTTTTCTTGCAAAATGCATCCTGAAAGAAATACATGGTTTTGAGGAAATGGAAAGCTAAGGCAATTAAATATAATATATAATTCATACTAATAAAATAATATAATGATTAATTTTTAATTTTTAATTTTTAATTTTTTAATTATCAATTTTAAAATTACTTATTGTTAAACTACATAAATTACATTTAAAGATTTATGTCATTAATTTATAAGTTATATGATATGATTTTTAGTAATAGATTTATAGCATAAAGTTTATTTGTAAGAATAGCTTTCTCTCGAAATAGTTATACTAGTAAATATTATGGTACAAAATAAATTATTAATTTTATGTTACCATTACAATTTTCAAACAGTAATTTATGTTAAAATGTCAATTTTTTGTGTTTATATATAAATATATTGTAATTTGGATTAAAATGTTTGCTAATACTTATATAACATTTTTAACGGTATATATATTAGTATGTTAATAATTGTTAATTTTGAACCGTGATAAAATCGTAATCATAATTTTTTTAACGTTGGTTCTTATGTCATGTTTTCTTATTGTGTTGTCGACCAAACACATACATGAAAATAAGTTTCTTTTTCTTTCACCTCACTTCACTTTTCCTAAGAAAAACATTTATACTTAACTTTCCTAACAACCAAACGGAGCCTAAAATGTTAATTTAATACATTTTTTTCATACAAAAAATACCAGCAATTCATACTTTTGTAATTGATAATAACTTTCAAACGAATGACATTTCGTGTATAGTCCGCACCTTGTATTCGCCTTTAGTTAATGTTCTCACATGAAATAACCAAGTTTTTTTCCTTCCTCTCTCTTGCCTCAACCTTAATACCATTGTGTTTCTCGGTATGAAAACTTGTTTCCATATTAACCAATCAAACTTTTTTTGACCATCATACACCGTATTGTTCTCTATTCTTGTTTTGCTCTTTTTAAGTTGAATATCCTTGGCTTTGATCTGAAGGTATCGTCATTTAATTTATGTGGGTATGCATTTCTTGGGGAGGAGGAGACATTCAGATTTGGAGGTGCTTCGGATCTTTCCGACTCGACTTTTATAAATAGGACCGAAGAGAGTGTGCCTGTGGTTCTTGATTGGGTAATTGCGAACAAGAGTTGTGATGATGCTAAAAAATCAAATGATTATGGTTGTCTTCAAAATAGTCACTGTGTTGATTCAGATACTGAATTTCCTGGGTACCGTTGTAGTTGCAATGAGGGTTTTGAGGGCAATCCCTACCTCCCTCCAGGCTGCACAGGTTTGTTCTTGATAAGTGCATTCATCAGTGTTTTAAATAGACGTACTATTCATAGTGCACGTGCATTACACGTGACTGTAAATGCGTAAAAAAAATAGTGATGAGTCTAAATATTATTTTTTGCTTAGGTGCATTGATACTTCTTGTTTTCTTTATATTTCACCCCTTAGAGTTATCATGATAGCATGTAAATTTAGTTAAAAAATATTGTTATTAAACTATTTTTGGCATCTACCAAAGCAAATAATGTATTAGGCGATTATACATTATGTTTTCTATGTAACACAATTCTCTAGCTAAAGATACAAAATTGATTTGACAAATAAAGCTACTCTAACTATAAGTGTTGTATATATTGCAAAAATCATAATACAAATAGAACATGTGATTAATATTTAAATATTATTTTATTTTGTTTTAGATTAGAATCTAATTGGAATAAAAATATTATTATATACAATAGGACTTCAAGGTCCAAAAATAATATAATACATAGTTGTTTAAGAATTACAATATGCTTACCATTTCCAAGAAAACAAATCCTAATTACAATAGATTTACAAAATTAAAACAAAGATTTTTTTGCAAGAATCCTAATATAAATAAAATATGTGATTGGTATTCAAATCTTAATTTATAGTATTTTAGATTAGAGTCCTAATAGAAATAAAATATAAATTGAAAATACTTTAAATTTAAACACTACTGGATTGCTTTTAATTGCAACTAAAAAGACTAAATAAAGAATGATTTAATGTCTAATTAAATGTGGTACCTTTTATTTAATAGTTAGTATCTAATATATCTTCTTAACCAATTAATAAAAGTGCAAAACACTTTTAGTGTAAATCAACCCACCTCATTCACACTTTTTAAAAGACTAAATATAGTAGGATTTAATATCTAATTAAATGTGGTACTTTTTATTTAATAGTTAGTATATAATAAATTTTCTTCACCAATTGATAAAAGTGCAAAATATTTTTAGCGTAAATCAACCCACCTCAGTCACGCTTTAATAATTAGTATAGATATAATAAAGTTATCAATGCCTTTTATGAAGCATCACTTGAACTATTAACGTGGTCATTTAAGTTGGTATATATATATCATTATTATGCAATTGTAACCCACTTGACACTATATGGGGTACATCATGGGTTTGAGTCCTCTTTTACCCCTTTCCTAGACTCAAAATCACGTACGGTCTATCCAATTTTGCGAAGTTTTTGTTATAAAGAAAAGAACATATTGACTACAACAGGTGATGTTCCACATGACTACCATCATCTATGCTGGGAGCAAAATCATATGAACCAAGTAATGAGCTTATGTGGTACTTCAACAATAGATCACTAAATATATTGCCACTTGATGCACCAAGTGCAAATTAATCATTTTTGGCATTGAGATGATGTTTTGTCATGTAAAATTTAGCCCAAGTGCTTCTAGTAATTCTGGAATGCTATTAGTAATAACTACTTCCCTATTGACTATCAAAAATAAAAAATTCCAATAAAGGGCATAACAAGGAAAAGAAATTAAACAAGAATCACGTGTTGCAGTAGCCTAATATTTTTGTATTGTATGCTTGCCTTGGCAGATATCAATGAGTGTATGAATCCAAACCATTTGTGTGAGAAGAAATGTATTAATACTCCAGGGGGTTATGATTGCTCTTGCCCAGATGGTTTCTTTGGTGATGGTAGAAAAGATGGCCGTGGTTGCATTGCTAAGAACTCGCAATTCCCAGTCCTCAAGTTCTATCTTGGTAAAACCATTTGATTACTTTGCAATATATATGTGCACAAATAAAATATATGCACACATATACATGCAATTATTTTGGGGTAGCTTTTGTTGCCAAAGCAGAGTAGGTTTCTGTCCAAGCAATATATTAACGTCAAAGATTGAAGTACAAGTATTCAATGCAAATATTGCTTTGGCAACAATGCTAGCTTGAAGTTTATGCTAGTGAGGTGACCAACTTGGTGCTAACTTTCTAAATATTGAAGTCTCCAATTTGTACATATGGGATATATGGTGTACTTGGTCATATGTATTTTTTTCATTTTATCCTAATTGTAATCTATTCAGGTACTGCGTTAGTCAAAACATTTTTCAATCTTTTCTATATCCACATAGGAGGGGACTTACATTACAAATTCACGTTGGACCTCATCCTCGGGGCCAGCCCTGTCCAACAGGGGTTAAAATTACTTTGACAATATCATTTCTTCTTATTTTTCAATCCTAATTGACATTTGTTTACTGTGTCTTTCCAAGAACATGCAGGTTTTGGATTTGGTTTTCTATCCTTGCTCATTGGCATAACTTGGTTATATTTTAGCATCAAGAGAAGGAAGATCATTAGGCTAAGGGAGAAATTCTTTCATCAAAATGGCGGGTCCTTATTGAAGCGACAAATCTCTTCAAACGAAGGCAGCGTAGAGTCAACAAAAGTCTTCACAGTTGAAGAGTTAGAGAAAGCCACCAATAACTATGCTGATGATAGGATCCTCGGCCGAGGTGGTTATGGTACAGTTTACAAAGGAATTTTACTAGATAAACGCATAGTAGCAATAAAGAAGTCTAAAATAATGGATAAGAGCCAAATTGAGCCATTCATCAATGAGGTGGTTATTCTTACACAAGTTAACCATCGAAATGTGGTAAAGCTCTTAGGGTGTTGTTTGGAGAGTGAAGTCCCGTTATTGGTTTATGAATTTGTTTCCAATGGTACGCTTTTTAAACATATCCATAGTAGAGGTGGAAGAAACTGGTTATCTTTGGACAATCGTTTAAGAATAGCGGTTGAAGCAGCTGGTGCACTTGCTTATCTTCACTCTGAAGCTTCAATTCCCATCATTCATAGAGATGTAAAGTCAGCCAATATTTTATTAGACGAACATCACACTACCAAAATTGCAGATTTTGGAGCATCAAGGTTAGTCTCGTTGGATCAAACTCAAGTTACTACTTTAGTTCAAGGGACTTTAGGGTACTTAGATCCTGAATACTTTCATACAAGTCTGTTAACAGATAAGAGTGACGTTTATAGCTTCGGAGTGGTTCTCGCTGAGCTTTTGACGGGAAAGAAACCACTTTCTCCTGAAAGAATGCAAGAAGAAAGAAACCTAGCGACTTATTTCATCATGGCCTTGAAGCAAAACCGTTTATTTCAAATCCTTGAGCCTAGGATCTTAGAAGAAGGGACTCTAGATCAACTCCAAGCAACCGCCGAGCTTGTGAAGAGATGTCTTAACTTAAATAGTCAAGACAGACCGACAATGAGGGAAGTGGCAATGGAACTCGAAGGTTTGAGGAAGTTCACAAAACATCCTTGGGTCATTCAACAAAGTCATGAAGAGACCGATTGCTTAATGAGTGAATCAGACCTTTACACTATCCCATTGAACCCATACGCTAACTCAAGTCAACTTGATGGACCATATAGCTCAAATGGTACTGAAATGATGATGTTCTCAATTAATAGCCCTAGATAACTTTCACTGTGGATGGAAAATTTGCAATGAATGGGGTTTATTTATCATTTGGTAGTATTATTGGCTAATATTATTGAAGAAACATTGTGTTCAGACTTGTTGCATTGGACCCGTGCTCTTTCATCGTCTTGTGTCGTGTGTATTATAATTTTGGTTTGTTAAAAATATGCATATTTACACATAATGTATAGTAATCGATCTTTTCATAAATGCATGTATACTAAATAATTTGTAAATTTGTTTTATTCTCTAGGTAGAAAACAAAGTGGAAATAGGAAGACTGGTTTGTTTCTGGAATTATAACCATGTCTAAGACCATTTTTTTTAGAAATGTACAGATTAACTATTTAATTTCTCACATTCTCCATAGGAGGGGCAGCAATTTTGGTATTATAACCATGTCAAATTTAGTTAAAGATAAAGGGAGATTTTAAATGAACCCACCCAATTAATCTTCTCACCCACTTCTAAATTTTAACTTTAAAAATTTAACCCTAATTTATCCTATTTAAATTTTGTTTCCCTATTTTTTTTCTCTCTCTCCCTTTTTTTGTTTTATTTTTTTTAATAATGAGGAAAAAACCCTAAAGGTACAAACATAAACAAATCAAGGGGGCTCAAACATTCTGAAACAACTAAGTTGTAGCACCAGCAATTTAGTAAGAAGAATAAAAAAGCTTCCAAATTATAACTAGAAATATTTTTATGCAAACGAGAGACCCAATTTGGGGACAGAGACCCACTAATTGCAGTTCTAATGATAGCATAAAGGAGCTCATTATTTCAAGACTAATATGAATGCAATGGCGCGCTACGATGGCTTTGATATCCAAGATCAATTGATAAATGTCACTAGATGGATTAGACTCTGGAGAACAATACATGCTAGCATTTTTGCTAGTCGAGTTTCGCTCTTTCAAGGTACACCAACAAAAATATTTTAGGTTCCATTTGATAACGACATGGAAAATGATAAGAAAAACACTTGATTTGTGTAAGAGGTTGGAAACTAAGTTGAGGCATGTGATGAGATTTTCTCCATCTCATTCTTATTTTTATGAGTAGATTTATCCATCCTTCATTCTTTAATGTGAAATTTTTTATTCCTCAACCAACAAAGAAAATTTTTCCATTATAAAAGCCACAAAATAAGAAGATATGTTTCAACATGTTTCAATTTATTTTCCAAGTTCTCACAAAAATCAACTATTTTTATTTTCCTTTTCCATGTTTTTATCAAACAGACCCTTAAAGTTTTGAACTCTTGGGTTCATAGCAAAAATTAACATTTACTTTTAGAGCTAAAATAATATTTCTTAAATATGAGTTTTAATCTCAAATCGCAATCCATTACAAAATCAAAATATAGATTAGTTGGTATATTTTGTCGCTGAACATTATGAATTAGTTAGGTAAATTTTCGTCACTAAACATGCCTCTTACATAATCATGTAAGTTTCAATAAACTCACCCCACTATTGGGGTGAGTCTAAAGTTTTTTAAGAAAAATAGTGGGGTGAGAAGAAGGTTTCTTATATTTTGATAAGAAGCATAAATGTTTCAACATGTTTCAACTTATTTTCCAAGTTCTCACAAAAATCAAATATTTTTATTTTCTTTTTTCATGTTTTTATCAAACAGACCCTTAAAGTTTTGAAGTCTTACATTCATAGCAAAAATTAACATTTACTTTTAGAGCTAAAATAAAATTTCTAAAATATGAGTTTTAATCTCAAATCGCAATCCATTACAAAATCAAAACATATATTAGCTGGTATATTTTGTCGCTGAAGATTATGAATTAGTTTGGTAAATTTTCATCACTAAACATGCCTCTTACATAATCATGTAAGTTTCAATAAACTCACCCCACTATTGGGGTGAGTCTAAAGTTTTTTACGAAAAATAGTGGGGTGAGAAGAAGTTTTCTTATATTGGAATACGAAGCATAAATTTGTGGGTGCATTTAAAATTACCCAAAATAAAACGACAACTAGTGGTCATGTAAAAACACAAATTTAAAATATGAACAATCACTGCTAGTCAATAGTTGTGCCTATAGTTAATATCGTACGGTGCAAACGTATTGTCTCAAAGAGAAAGTGTCATGGATTGGAAATTATAACATGTTTGAGGGTGTATCGTGCGATACGCACTATTGGATCATACGATGCTCAATGTATCGTGATATATGATAGTATATCGTACCATATTTTATTTTTTTGGGATGGGTTCCAGTGAAACCTTATAATAAGACCCAAAATAACAGATAGAGTGGTGACTTAGAGAGAGATAACGATGACTAGGCTAGAGTTAGCACTCTACCGGTGCATTGCATAAACGACGAAGAAAAAGGGGCTAAAGAAGGAGGAGGGGCGAAAGTCTATAATTACAAGCCTTAGAAGTAGAATGTACCTATGCTGGACCATAGATATCAGAGCCATCGATGTCATCAGTTAAGAAGTTAAAGAAGTCAGTGAGCCAGATGTGGTGGTTGTCCCGGGCATTAGGGCCATCTCTAATTAATATCAGAAAGAAAGAAACAGCATCAGAGTCGTGGGACTTATATGACGAAGACATGATGAGTATAAGAAAAACAAAAAGAGATTAGGTGGATTGGAACACTAAGGGCTCCACTACTTTTATACAGTCAATATTCAATTTAATTTTTTTTACTTTATGAAAAAAAAAATTACTCTGTTTTTAAAACGTTGATAGCAAACATGACCTTTAATCCCAAACAAGGCTGATATGGACCTTCCTTATTTAGGAGCCCACTGAACCTTCTTATATTGGGCTTTCTAACTTGAATCCAACAAAATATGTTTGAAATAGGGATATTTTTTATTTATATGCACATTTGGTGTATGTATGCATGGGTTTGTATACATAAAAATGCATAATCATATATATATAAATAAAACCAATATTATGATACATTTTGATACTGTGAGAACCCGAAACCCGCTTTCGACGCTAGCTCTCGATGGGCGAACGATTCGTATTGCTTTGAAAATCGTTTTAAAAAGAATGAGAGTTGATAAACACCCAAAAATGCCATATTTTATAACCTTAAAAGATTCTTGTAGTCCGTTATTATTGCCTAAATTGTGCAAATATCATCTTTTGCTTGCTTTCTAAGTGAAAAGTGAAAATAGTCCAATTTTGTTCCAAATTAACTAACAAAGCAGCAAAGATGTGTCCAAAAGCAATGGCAACTGTTCCGGTGTTAGGAAGCTTAAACTTGATGTTTGATCATGTTCTAAGAGGTGTGGAAGTCTAAACCCAAGAAGAAGTGCATTATATTTAAGTGCGCGAAAAATCTGCTTTTGATCATTTAGGTGACAGTTCGGAATTTTGATCATAACTTTGCGCTCAGAACTCAGAATTTTGTGTGCTATATATGGTTGGAAAGAAGATTCAAAGGGCTACAACTTTTGTGTTTTGACAATCTTCATATTATAGCATCTTGATGGTGAAAAAAGGCCCTAAAAACTACTGCCTGCGCACAGCCGCGAAAAATGAGTGGTTGTATTTCTCTCTTACGGGCCCTCTCCCAAACCATTTATCTCATTATCCATTATGGAAGCCCAAATAAATATTCTCCATCAGCCCATATTTTAATCATCCCATCAACCAAGCCCATTATATCTCCTTTACCTTATCAACCATATTCCATTCCTAAAATTAACTTTCTTGCTCTCCACTCCATCTAAATTAATTCCTTTTCTAAACCTTTTATTTTTTCTCCCCTTAAACCTAATCTTCTTACACGTATAAATAAAGGCCCTTAGCCCCCATTCTAGACACACAACCACAAGAGAGAAATAAAGTTGTGAAATAGATAGAGAGAGAAGGAGTCGCGCACACCCCCGCCGGAAGAATCATTCAACCGGAGTTTTAAATTTCAAGGAGAGTTTTATATTTATTGCAATTTTCATTATTATTTTGTAAGTTCCTCTTTAATATTGAGATTAATATTTTAATTGAGCAAATAAAATTTATTTAATATCATTCTTGTGTTCAATATTTATGATGGAAGGCTAATCTTCTTTCAAGGGGAGAGATGAAACCCCAATATTTAATTCTTATATTATTGCATGTAGTACCCATGTGCTTAATTTAATAAAAAAATCCTTTTGCTTGACCTCCAAAAGAGGCAATCCAATTTAGTGTGATTATTGATTTAAGAAACAAACTACACACCATAGGAATTTTCTTGAGTTGATTTTAATCACTAAATTCTCTTCTAAACTTTAATTGTTAATATGGATGGGTGTTGAACCTTTGTGTTTTCCTTAAGTGGCAATTCATTTGAAGCTTACTTTAATCTATGTTATTATTTTTATGAAAGAAGCAAATTAATTTTACAAAAGATTTAAGATAAAAATTGGTTTTAAAGGTTATATCTTGAAATTACTAGTTTACTTGAATATTAAGATCATGCTACATACCATAGGTGACTCCTAAGTGTTTAAGTAAATTAGAATTTTTTTTTTATCTTGGGTACATACATGTGATAATGAAATAGTTAAATTAAGTAATTGGTGGTGGATTCTTAACCTTTGATTTCTCTCAATATTTGATTAATCTCTCTTGTGAATTGCTAATTAGTTATTCTTTAATTTAAATTTTAATAATAAAAAGAAAAGAAAAAATACTTTCCAAAATCAAAATTGTTTTTAAATTAGCAATCTTAAATTTTTTCTATAATTTTCAATCCTTCCCCCGAGATTTGGATTGACCCCAAATTTCCCACTTTACTACGCCTAAAT